>JAAIIK010000022.1:5006826-5039891 GCA_014706435.1 Silurus glanis
ATATACATATATCTTATATATATATATATTTAAGATATAAAAATTTTTTTTTTTTTTTTTTTCATTTGCCTGGGTCTTCTGTATGGTATATTTTATCAGGCATAAATACAAGTCAGACATAGATACAGCTCAAAAGCCAGTGAGAGGGAGTGTGTCACATGGTTTGAGATACTTACCTTTAAGATATTGGATTATGCTTCATTCTCCTAAATCCTAGCAACTAGGCTTGATTTATAAGGGATTTATACCAATGCTTTTATACCTTAAATCTTCCTTTGTTAATAGTGTTGTTTGAGAACTAAGATCCTCCAAATACATACACTACCATCTGCAGTACACAAACTGCACACAGCTAAATGTTTGTGCATGTGTGTGTCTTTGACAATACAAAGATATGAAATATTTACAGCCCTAACAGGCATGTAAGTGTGTGAATAGATGGAAATGTACCGTGATCGCACAGGCTCTTCTATACATCAGACAGCAACCTCTTTCTTGCTCCCGCCTTTAACTTCAAAGCCACATCATTACAAATGCCAAGTGCTCTACTCTGATCCACAACACCAGCTGGCAGTTTATTAGCACCAGCATGCTAACACAAACATTTCCTGGAGCTTATAGCCAAATCGCATGTCTAGGTTTTTGTATTGTGATGTTATGATTATCGTACTCTTACTAAAGTGAGGCTTGTTGTATTATAGTATTGATATGTAAGGTGTATGATCCCATAGCATTCTTTAGAGCATTAAGTACCTTGAGACTGGCATTCGATCGATGCTGACTGAGATCAGTGAACCTCCATCCCTCTGTCCCTGGAGTCTCCGCTCGACCTAGAAAATCAGGTATCTGTGAGTTGTTCCCACCACCACCAGACATGGGGAAGATGCCCAGAGAAAGAGGTCGCTCTTTCCTAGATACAGAGGTAAATCCGGGGATGCAGAGGAGAAGACAGACAGACAGACAGACAGACAGACAGACAGACAAACAGACGTTAAATTCTGAACCTCTATATTGTGCATGTATATCACATAAACCAGGAAAGGTGAAAAAAATCACAAGAGGACAACACCATAATTTCACATTTGACATTACAACAAAAATTTACAGGAAACATATAATATTTATATAATATACCTTAGTAAAAAAGTGTGATTGCAATATGTTAATACATGCAATGTATTACAGGGCACTTATTTGAACATGAATACATTATCTGAAAATGTTAATATATAAAGTATCCCATTAAGAATAAAGAATGTCCAATTGATAGAGATGCATTTTTTTTGTTCAGTGAAAAAAAAAAACAGCTGTTCGGACTGCAATAATACATGCCACTAACAGACCAGACAAACAAGCTACTATATGTCACTTTATGTGTCTCTAATGCAGTGGTCCCCAATCCCCGGGCCACGGACCGGCACCGGTCGGTGAGTCAATTGGTACCGGGCCCCACAGAAAGAATACATAACTTAAATTTTTTCCGTTTTATTTATTCTCTGATTCTGAACGATGTTTATTTTGGAAAATTACCGAATTCTCTCCTCCACATCTGTCTATGACTCACTCTTGATGCATGTCAAGATGCCTCGGTCACATGTCTTACCTACATCCGCTACCTTCTTAAAGAGGCTGCTCCGGCCGTTAACGCATAATACATTACCGCTAAATTGAAACCCTCAAACTAGCAAAATGAACAAAAAACAACACAGTGGATTCATGTTTATTATTATATTTAGAAAATACCAGTTTTTATGCCGATCGTATCATTTTATATTGTCTGACATTAAACCGGTCCGTTGTGCAAAAAAGTTTGGGGACCGCTGCTCTGATGTATATGTGGATTTTCCTAACAAACCTTATTTTTCTCTAAATAAATGTTTCTATTAGTCATGCTCTCTCCCCTCTAAGCTGAACAATGCTAAGTATGTATCAAAATGTAGAAAATTGTTGCAATTATATCAGGTTTATGATCTTATATTGCATGATATAATTTTCAAGAGCATCATATAATGTATATTCACATCTGCATGCTTTTGTATTTCCATTATGAATTAATAATTTCCCTAATATCTACAGTCGAGTCTTACCTGACCCTGCCCAGAGTCCCTGTATCTGAGGCCTCTCCTCCCGTTATCTGCAGAATTTTAATGCGCTCTACATGTTCCATGTAGTTATGAATCATCTGCAGGAAACAAACATTGCTGATGACTTGTAGCAGATATTTAGTATTATAAGCTCTGATGAATAGGTACCTCTGATAAAACTGATAATCACCTAATACTTTCATTCTTATTCAATTTACACATATGTCATGGCCAAGTCTTTTCAAATGAGACATAAACAGCATGGACAATGCTGGTGTGTTACCTCTGTGTGTCTCTGATGAAGAGAATTGTACTCTTTTTTAAGTTCCGCCTCCCGCTCCTCCAAACGGCTTACTATGAGTGATGAAGACAAAAAAGGCACAGAGACGGATAGTAGTAAGAAAGAGAATGGGTGAGAATAATTTTACCGGATGCTACTTGTTTTAAAACTCCCTTCATGTGACACATAAGATAAGCGTTCACCCCCTTGCCTGGAAGAGGCAATGTTAAATGTCAGAAGAGGCAATGTCTGACAATGCCACAGTCATAGGAGTCATGAATTGGTCATTAGTCATGGTTAGAAATTATGACATTACTTTCTCACCTCTCAAATAGAGATTTATGTTTTTTTATGTTGTTTATGTTGTTACTCCACAATGTTGCATTAAGTGTTTCTGAGATTACATTCTTCACACAAATTTACAAGTGGCTTTTTTTTACAACCCTTTTAATCCATTATTCATTTTCATTTACAGGATCAGCAGTCAAAACCTTGTAAAGGGAACAGTCATTTAAAGGATTGTTTTACTCCCATATTATGTGAAAGTGTTTGATCTGGAGCAGTTGCCATTAGAGAGGACATCTATTTGAATCATGTAGTGCTACCATTTAGCCACTTGGTGACTATGTAGTGAAATAATTTTTATGGTGCTGTTGGTGGAAATCTGTGAGCATTTCGAACACAATGTCTAAGACTGGAATCTTGACATGAGTACTTTGTCCTATCTTAGTGATGAAAGGTTTTAATCGATTTCTACAGTAAATTACATTTAATTTGAGTCAGTGGCTCATAAAGCTTGACTCGGTGGATACCAACTGTTTCATAAATTTGACTGAGAAAATATGTGTGGACATTTTTAAATCTTGCACGTGAAGTTGGTCAGAAATGAAAGAAATTATATGTTCAACAATGTTTAGCACAAATTATTATTATAATTCTTGCTTCACACAAAATAAACATTGTGCGTATTGTTTTAGCATGTATTTGCAAATGACTGTTGTCATTTAAAAAAAAATTGTATTACTTCGATGCATTTGGTGCATTTATTTAATTCTGGCAAATGTTCAAATGCTGGTATAATCCAATCTTACATAAGTAGCTAAAATCTAATCATATATTCATGGTGGTTGTTGTGTCAGGTGCCAAAACGCTCACCCAAACGGTAGCACATTTCAAACAACAAAATTGACACAAATCATGTACACTGCGATGCAAATTGCTCATTCAAGCAGTCATTTCTACTAAACTCTTTACTCTGGTCTGACTTACCAAGTTTTATATTTACTTTTAATTAAGAAAACTGAACAAAGTAAATTCATTAGAGAATATCACAGTTATGTACAAAAGATTGGTGAAAAAGTCTGTACATTTGTAATTTTAAAATTAAAATCTGTGTCTGAAGAAGTATTTCAGAATACAATTAAATACCAAATCCCAATAAAGAAAAATTCTATTTAAAACAATAAAATACAGGAATTTTGTATGCTTTGTCTTCAGTGGAACTAATCTGCACTCATAAAAGATGCTATAAGCTTGTATAGATACATTAGTTATTAAGTAATATGAATTATTCAGTAACCAAAGCAAACTATTATCTGTATTTAAATAGTAAATCCTATAAGCAATAAACATTTAAATGTGAATTTTAAAGGAAAATGACTGCTTGGTCTTCTGTTTCTATACTGCTACCAGAAAGCAGTATGAATATGAATGTTTATGCTCCAGTTATGCACAAACTAGAAGAACTTTTTGTCACATCTCGGGTGGGAGAGGGGCGGTTGGGGGCGACTCCATTTGGATGCAAAACAAAAGTCTGGAGCAAAACTCTGTCAATATGAATGGGTAATTAGCACATAAATACAACAATGACTAAATAAGAAATCCAGCATTTCACCCAGAAAGAGCTTGCTGTTCTTTGTAAATCCTTGTAATTCCTTACTTATCGTGTCATTTCTTGCAAAGTTAAGTAGAATTAAGGTTTAGACTTCTGTACATACTCATAAAACTGAATACATGGCAAAAACCTGAACCAATTCAGACTTTCAGTTAGCTCAAAGTGACACAGCCCTGAAGCCATAGTGACAGATGGAGTACTTTGATGTGTGGATGTGATGTATGGCGTGGCCTTGTGTAGTCTGCACATGAATGTAGATAAATAAATTAGCAGCTCCCATGACAACTCAAGCCCAATGAATTCAGGATCCATGCTGTAACAGACAGCTGTGTAAATTTCCAATAAAATAAAAAACAGGTATTATGTGTATAAAAATGGGCTTTTTTTTTTTTTAAGATCCGAAGCAATAATACTGCAAATGAAAGCGCAATCAAAAATCACACAATTAATCATGATCCTTGTAAAATCAATGATTAATAACAACCTATACATAGTCCTGGAACTTTTGTACCTTTTAGAGCATGCTGTAAATGTCCTGGTCATGCTTTTACTGGACTATGAACTTAATGGGAACTATTCCACAGGCAGCATACAGCTCTTGTGAATCATTCACTGCTCACCAGGGTTTGGCACTTTTCTTTACTGAGCACCAAATTAGACAGTTTAGGTCTACGCTTTGATACACATTAGAGCTTTATAATTCCCAAATAAGCTACCATACAACAAAAGCACTTCCCATGGACTTGCAGCAGCAGTGACACAGTATACTCTGTAATCCTGCTAGAATGAAACTAAGCCTGAATATAAAGCTAAATAATACCTGTGACAATTACACTTGTCAGAAAGAGATAAAGGGCATGTGTGGTAGATGGTGTGACTAAAATTAGGTCATAGCCTAGATTAGCTGCACAATATCTGTGGAGGGGGTTGTAAAATCATAATGGAACAAAAGGCAAGGAAAAAGAGGGACAAATGGAAACAGATTGACTGTTACAAATATTGCAGCTACATAATATAAAAAAATTATTAGCATACCCCTATACTTACAATTAGTTTGTAAGTAAAGTTTGGGAATAATGTTAATTCCTGTTAATGTTTTCTAGTTAGGTTCCAAACTGAACTGAACTGAAACGTAAGGCATAAAACATGAAGGGTTGTGCTGTTCTTGAAAAAATTAACTATGACAGGGTGCTGTAATGTGGCAGTTATTACATTAAATATAATACAATTCACACATACAATATCAACGCATACCAAAGTTTTAACATTTCTTCAATACCTCCGGAATTGGCATTTAAAATTTATTACCAAACAATGTATCATACTTAACCATCTAAACATTCTCCCAACATTTGGCATTGCGGAATATCTGAGAGAGAAGTTTGTTTCTGTTATCGGTTATGTTATAGTAGCTATAAACAGTCAATCCCTAATCAACCTCTTAATGTTCTGTCTCTTGAAGTTAAGATAATAATATAATAATATAATAAAATCACACACAGCCATGTGACAATGGCACCGAGAATTCTTCTATCAATACAAAGCTCTGACTGCTACAATGCTCTGACACTGTAGTCTCATTCCTCAACTGCCTAATAAATTTGCTTCATACAGATAGATTCACCATACCAATTAATTTATTTGATTTACTTCTGTGATTAACATTTGAATCTGTTAATTGTTAGCTTTTCATTATGTACATCATGCACTATAAAATGTCCTGTGTAAATTGCTATTACAAGAACTCATTAAAGCAAACGCGTTAATATAGTTAACTTGTATAAAAAAAAGAGAAAAGTTTTTTACTTGTCACAAATTTATTTACACAGTGAATTTCTTTTTTCACATATCCCAGCTTTTTAGGAAGCTAGGATCAGAGTGCAGGGTCAGCCATGACCTTTTGAGGAAGAGAGGGTTAAAAGCATTGCTTAAATGCCCAGTAGTGGAAGCTTGGCTGTGCTCAGGTTTGAAACCATAAACTTTCGATCAGTAACCCAGAGCCTTAACTGTGGAGGCTCCACTGGCAACTACCAGCACTATTGGAGCCATGCTTTTATAGAAAACAAATCAACATTATGACTAATCAAACTGCTGTCAGGTAAGGCAAGGTCATGTGGATGCAAGTGTGTAAAAAAGCTGATTTATATAAATGGCAAGGCAAACAAGCCAAAATATAATCTGACAGCAAAAAATGAAACAGGCATAGGTTGGGCGATTAGCAAAGAACAAGAACCAGACTGATAAAGAATTCTGGAACTTGCCTGTTGTGCTTGGCGACCTAGTGGATATTCTCTGACAATTATTATAATTGTATTATAATAATATTTTAACATGAAACAACATTTGTCTCCACCCCATATTACAAATATATGTCTTTTTATTATTACAATAATCAACTAAAAGTCTACATATGTAACATGGAATCGAAAGGGATATAAACAAATGATACAAAGTGCAACAATTAATTTATATTGAGACACATTCAGATTATAATAAACAGTGCTATCAATATTGTGTTGTCATAACACCTAACCAGCAACACTAAAACTGCTTGATAGAACCAATAAACACTGTGCAACATAATGCATAATGCCCGAGCTTAAAGGAGACATAGAGTGAGAAAATGAAGCAGTACTTACTTTGATCAGCAAAGTTCTTTAGTTTCAGCTCCAGCTGGCGTGAATGTGAGTTCATCTTCTCCATGTGGTTTTGCAGGTCCTTTTTCTCCTGCTCTTGAGAGTCCTCAAACTCGATATATTTCTGTTTATAGAGAACACAGTAATGAACATGAGATAATGTTAACTATTAAAATGTACATCCAATTAATTTCTGAATTTTTCTTCCAATATTCTGAATATCACAATATCACGTTCAAATATTTCATGGCTTCAATAAAATGTGTCGGTCTAGAAATCACATTTATCACATAAATATAATATGTATGCTACTCTGTGGCATTTGGATTGCATGTGAACGCAACTTTATTTGCTTTTAATTTGCCAAACTAATCAATATAACTATGTAAGAATTACAGAACAAGAGGGAGCCACCAAAGAAATGCACAGATTCTTACATTCTAGTACAATGTCATACAACTGTAGAAAGAACAAGCAGGTCAAAAGTCACAGGATGTGTGACTTTTTAGCGGTTTCATTGTCTGACTTCTAATTCCAGTTTCCACCAATGACCAGTAAGTATCCGGAAAACAGCAGAGGAGACTGGACATCCTGCACTGCTGCTTTGTATGTTCCAGCAGTTAATCTGTTTTCTACTGTGGAATGACCATCGAAATCTACTGTCTCCTGCCTTAATGAAGACCCAGCTTCCACCCTCACTAGACCCCATGCAGTTCGCGTATCGTCCAAACCGCTCCACGGATGATGCCATCTCCACGACCCTTCATCTTGCCCTCACCCACCTAGACAACAAGGACACTTATGTACGAATGCTGTTCATAGACTTTAGCTCAGCATTCAACACAATCATTCCTCAGCACCTGATTGAGAAGCTGAGCCTACTGGTCCTGAACACCTCCCTCTGTAACTGGATCCTGGACTTCCAGACTGGGAGACCTCAGTCAGTCCAGATCAGAAACAGCATCTCCAGCACAACCACACTGAGCATTGGGGCACCTCAGGGCTGTGTGCTCAGTCCACTGCTGTTCACTCTGCTGACTTACGACTGTGTAGCATTGCACAGCTCGAATCATCAATCATCAAGTTCGCCGATGACACGACCGTGGCGGGTCTAATTAGCAAAAACGATGAGTCAGCATACAGAGAGAAGGTGCAACGGTTAACAGCCTGGTGTGGAGCCAACAACCTGTCTATGAACGTCGACAAAACGAAAGAAATGGTTGTTGACTTCAGGAGAGCACAGAGCAACCATTCTCCACTGATCATCGATGGATCTTGTGTCAAGAGCACCAAATTCCTTGGTGTTCATTTGGCGGATAACCTCACCTGGTCACTCAACACCAGCTCCATCACCAACAGTGTCTCTACTGCCTGAGAAGGCTGAGGAAAGCTCATCTCCCTCCCCCCATCCTGACCATGTTCTACAGAGGGACCATTGAGAGCATCTTGAGCAGCTGCATCACTGCCTGGTTTGGGAACTGCACCGTCTCGGATCACAAGACCCTACAGAGGATAGTGAGGACAGCTGAGAAGATCATCGGAGTCTCTCTCCCCTCTTTTGAATCCCGCAAAGCCAACAGCATTGTGGACGACCCCATACACCCTTCACACACACTCTTCACCCTCCTGGCATCAGGGAAGCGGTTCCGAAGCATTCGGGCCATCACACACACACACACACACACACACACACACACACACACACACACACAACTGTGTGACTGATCTGTACAACCCAGACTCAACACACACTCATACTCACTTCACACAGCCATGTCTTCAGTACCACTCACATTACATCACTTCATTACCATAAACTGTTTACATGCCGTTTTTGCACATCTTTTCTGGATTGCTGCTATTGCTCTTTTGCAAAACGTTTTGTTTACATTTTTTGTTACTGTTCACTTTACGTCTCTTACACACCACAGTGTGCAATATACAACAGGTTTACTGGCGGCGCTATTTTGTATTTTGTGTTTTGTGTATTTGTCTTACACTGTCTTGTGTTGTCTTGCACTGTACTGTATTGTCTTGCACTGTCTTGTGCTGTCTTTTTCACTGTTTGCACCAGGTTGCACACGATACACTTTATGTGGCGAGGACACTTACTAGGTCTTAGCCCTGTGTTTTCTGTTTTCTGTGATTGTTGTTGTATGTAGCACCAGGGTTCAGGAGGAATGTTGTTTCATTTTACTATGTAATGCGTCAGCTATATATGGTTGAAATGACAATAAAAGCTTCTTGACTTGAAGTCCTAACCGAGCCTTTATTAGATATCACACCTATTAGTGCTCATTACTCTGAATAAAGGCCATACATAAAGAAATCCCCAAATCTGGACAAAAAATGTGGACTTCAATTGATAGTAACCTTTCATTATCTGTATTATCTGCTTTAGTATAAAAAACAGTAGCCCAAGCACTTGGTCACTGGGAAAAGCCTTTTGGACTAGCACCAAGTGGTACTCAGCTCTGCCCGTCACAACAAAGGATCATGTGATCCAGAAGTAATGGCATCCTGGAGTGTCTCATTGTTAAGAGGCTCTCCCAGATTTAGTGATTCCAAAGTTCTTGACTAGCATAGGTGCTTCTGCTCTTTTTGTCATTTTTTTCTTCTCATCGCACTGCCAACACTACAAACTGCTTCATTGCCCTAAGAGCTAAACTAATGCAGAAGGTTCTTGTCACTTTATATCCATAAGCTACATTCATAAAAGAACATACAGGCCAGATGTTACTATCAACTTATTAGTTTTAAACACTGTTCAAATAGCTGTTTAAAAAAGCAACATGCAGAGCGTTAACAAAATATCTATTATAAAAATGTCACTTTATGGATGATAGAAAACTTGCAAATAGATTTTTAATAAAACTGCAAATATAAATGTAAATAAAAAAACTCATTCATTCATCCTCATTCATTCATCTTCTCCCGCTTATCCGTAATTCGGGTCGCGGGGGCAGCAGTCTAAGCAGATTCCCTAGACACTTCTCCGTGTCCAGGGATCGGGTTGTCAAGACCCCCGCCTTCGACTGCTGCCCAATCCTCTCAGCGCCGGTCCCTTACGGTCCCTCCTGCAGGTGGTGAGCCCACGGGAAGGCGGCCCCACGTCACTCCGACGTCACGGTCCTTGATTTATTTTCTCGTAAGGGTCCCCTGGAGCATAGAGGGTTAAGGGCCTTAACGTAAAAAACTCATACAATTATATTTTTATATAACAGAACATACAGAACATTGTTTTAACTGATGAAATGTAACGGTCCAAGGAAAATATACAGTTATTGTTTATTCGATGGCTGCATCATGTCTCAAAAAAATTGGGACGGCAACAAAAGGCTGTAAAAGTAATTGTTACTAAAAAGGAAAAGCTCAAGGAGCATTTTGTAACTAATTTGGATAATTGGCAACAGGCCAGTAATATAAGTAGTACAAAAAAAATTCTTAGAGAGGTAGAGTTTCTCAGAAGTAAAGATAGGCATAAGTTTACCAACCTGAGAAAAACTATGTCTACAAGTTGTGGAACAACTTCAGAATAATGTTCCTCAACATCAACTTTGAAGACTGAATAGCTCATCAAACGATTTGGAGAATCTGGGGAGATCTCTGTGCCCAAGAGACAAGAGTAAAAATCAATACTAACAGCCTGTGATGTTTGGGCCCTCAGAAGTAAATATGGGTTTCGCTTTACAATTAAAAACAGCATGTTTCTGTAGTGGACATCACTTCATGGACTCAATAACACCTCCACAAATCATTGTCTGTGAACACAATTCGCTGTGTCATTCACAAATATATGTTAAAGGAGAGGGAACATCTGGCTTATCATCAACTCTCAGGTTGAAGAGCAAAATATACTTTCATCCATCAGGGAAGGCCTTGCATATTTCAACAGGACAATGCTAAACCGCATGATGTATCTATCAAAACAACATGGCTTCATAGTAGGAGCGTCTGAGCGCTGGACTGAACTGCCTGCACTCCAAAACTTTCACCAACTGAAAATATTTGACATCATGCATGAAAAATATGATAAAGAACACCCAGGAATATTGGGCAGGTAGAATCCTGTATCAACGCAAATTGGACAACATTCCTCTCCCACAACTCCAGCCACTGGTCTCCTTAGTTCCCAGATGTAAAAAAAACTGTTGTTAAAAGAAAAAGGGATGCCATGTGGTTAACATGTCCCGTCTCAACTTTTTAAAGCCGAGTTGATTCAACTTCAAAATTACATTATATTGCCTTAAAATGATTTCCTTTGAACAATTGATACATTTTGTATAATCTATTGTAAATAATGTGTTTATGAGATAATAATATATGCTATTAATTCCATTCTGTTTTTAGTAACATTTAAAAAAAAAAATTTCTGCATTTGGTTTAAACTTTTGTTGCCATTTTGAGTAAATTTTTCTATACTATGTTACCAACAATGCCATTTCTACATAGAGGATTTTGGGACAACATTCCTTTCCCAAAACTCCAGGAACTGGTGCTCCATGCTTGGGCTTGGGAAATCATATAAGGAAAATCACCTTCCTAAAGCAGTCTTTAGGGAGTTATGCCCATGACCTGAATATTGATGCATGCAATTAAGGTTGGCCGTCCTAATTAATTTATGTTCATGCTTATTTTTCCAGGCAGAACTGTCACCCATCTTACACACATTTTTAATCATTTCATGCAGGAAACTCAAATTTTATTGAACAGAAGCCCCACTACCGAGCTGGGTAACATGCGTTGGAGGTTTTTTAACCTCAAGAAAACTCAACCCCTTAATTTCCCCAAAAGATCACACTATTATTTTGTCCTAATTATAACCAAGACAGGCTGTGAGGAAAATTATTGGCTTTTGCTGCAGTGATTGCCGAATGGTTTCCATGTGACAACAATATAATTATAAAAGCTTTGTAAAACCTTACTAGAAATTTGGTTTTAAGGAGTTTTCAAAGACCTTTTCAGACCACTACTAAGTGTGTCTATTAGCTGTCCTATCTTTTATACACTGCAAATGTGGGAAATTATCATTACAGGTAAGATATGTGCTGTCATTTTCACACATACACATTTCTACCCAGATGAATGTGTATATGTACTGTTGCATACAACCAACCTCACATATAATTCATTTAACAATTTTCTAGGGGGCTATTGTTCCATTTAAAAGTTTTGTTCTTGCTACTAACCGGCATTCGCTTACAGAATTTTAGAATCAATGCAATGCAACTTTCACCTGTTTTTGTTTCCTTGAAAGAACTGACCACATACATGCAAAAGAACAAAACATCGGCACATGTTATCTGCTTTTAAATGCTGAACACAAGAAGCCAACAGAACCACTTTCTCTACAACTGTACAACAGGGATGAACGCCATTCTTCCAAAAATGATCAGTCCAAAATCTTGCATTGGAATGCAAGTGAGTTGAGGTCTGACTGTGACTGTAAAAGCAATAGTAGATATTATCATACTAATCAAACATTGTTGATGTGGGTGTGGTCATCCTTGAAGGGATCACTCCCATCAGGATCACTAACAAACTACACTGGGCCTTTTATTTGTTCAAAGAATTAGCTAAATAAAAGTGTATTATTTATTTCCCCTCAGTTACATAACCATTACAGTTTCATTGGTTGAAAATATTTTAAACTTTCTTTTCTTCAATCCATGGATGCTGTTCTCATGCTAGCTAAATAAATAGTAATAATTAAATCTATTTTTATTTTTAAATGTGATGACTTTTTTTGATCTAACATTTGTCACTTCTTCCAAATATGTCCATCTAGTAACAGCTAGAAAGATACAAATCCTTAATAGTCATGCTGAGTTATGTTTGAAACAGAATCCCGCCTTCTACTACTTCACTAAGATTTTCTGTATGACTCTGTGGATTGGGAATGAATGAAGCTGGAAAGAGTGGCACAATAAAGACATTCAGAGTGCTGACTCACTCAAGCTGCTCATGTACAGAGCAGTGTGGCCATGTCAGCTTGGACTGCCCAAACCAAAATCTCAACTATGTGGCTCTCTTTGGAAAAATCAGACAAAAAAATAGTACAGAGTTTCAGTAAGTTACCTACATTACACAGCCAGCAAAATAAAAGTACAGATTGTAGAAAGCCTGGCAGAATATCCCACGACAGACTCACCACAGGAAGGAAGTTACATTGTGCTCTTATTTATACAAAAGTGATTTCATCCTCCCTGCATAATGACAGAAGCTGTTCGTTTTCTTATGAAACATTTGAAAACTAGTACCTCTTTTATGTATAAAAATGTGAAAGGTTTTGTTCTATTAATACCTAATGTTAAACAAAGTATATATTAGGCAATTAATAAGAGCAAAAAATTTACTGACAGATTTTAAAGTCACTGTACAACAGTTATATGAATTTGTTGTATTGCCTAATGCTCACCCTACTAAAACACAAAAATCAATTGTGCCTCAACAAAAACCTCTAGCTAAACCAGACAACATGATTTTCTTTACACAATCTTTGTTTGATGTATAAGCAATATTTCCTCTCAGTAAACTTGTGCTATAATAAGAAAACACTTGGAGAACTTATTATTCATATTATTCAGTTCATATTAATCATATTAAATTTGCTTCAGTCTGATATAAGACCAAGAACTCTCATAGAAAGAACAGGAATGAATGAATGAATGAATGAATGAACGAACGAATGGTACTTTAAAATCATACAATTCTATTTGGTACTATAATTAAAAAAAAAAGAGTTCAGCCTGATTCATGTGATGTAATACTAAATCATGTCCTGTGTAGAACTGCTACTTTGGTAAGGCATTACATCAAGTCGAGCAGACACATGGACACTAATTCTGCCAAAAAGCCAGCAGCTAAAAGAAGGAAGTGAAGACTGTAGCACATAGCACATACAACTGGAAGACAGTGGAAATTCGTTTCTATGAAAAGACACCATAAAGTGAACAAAGATTGGTTTGCTTTTTTGTTAAAACATTTCCAGACAATAGATTTTTGGTATACATTCTGCTAGCTTTCTGTACCTCAGGGCAGTGACACAGCAGATAACATTTTTGCCTTATATCTCCAGGGTCACTGTTCAATTTATAACTGTCTATTTGCAGATTCACATGTTCTCCCCATGTTCATGTAGGTTTCCTTAAGGTTCTCTGGTTTCCTCTCTCTTTTATAAACATGCGGATTGGATACGCTAAATTGCTCATAAGTGTGAGTGTGCCAATCCAGGATAAACTTTCCCACCTTGTGCCCAGTGTTACCAAAACATTCTCCAGATCCACACTAACCCATTGCAAGATCAAGCAGTAACTTGACATGAATCAATCAATCAATCAATCAATCAATATAATGTTGGGAGGTGATATACAATTTGAATTGAAAGTGCAGAATTTTTTTTAAAGCTCTACTGTAAAGAACTTTCCACTATTAATATAGGCAAATATTACTGTTTCCCTTTAACAGTACATTCAGTAATTTAGTACATTCAGTAAAAGACATGATAAAAATCATATAGTACTATTGGGTTTTAGAATTAAGTAAATACAACGTCTCAGATGAACAACACATGAGATATTACATTGTCTTTTTTTTTTTTTTTTTAATTACACCTTATGATTAAATAACTTGTAAAACCACATTCAGCAGCAATAATGAAGTAACCATGTAAGTAATTCTGTATGACTGTATGTATCATTCACTCGCATCGATGTGAAGGAATTGTGGGTCTCTCTCTTTTTTAACAGTTTTATTGATATACTTTTTTAACAGTTTATTGCCCAGAGAGTCTGAGATTTAACTCTTTGAATGTGTTGCAGTTTGTATGAGCATTGCACAGTCTGGCTTTGGGGTTAATTTGCTGGGATATCCACTCCTCAGAAAATTGGCAACTTTCGTGAATGTTTTCCCCTTGTGAATAATCTGCCTCACTGTAAAGTAATGGATTTGAAATTGTTTTGAAAATGGCTTTATAATCCTTCCCAGATAAATGGGAAGCAACAATTGCTCCTCAAAGATCATTGCTAATGTCTATCCAACTTGGTGTTGTGTTTACCCACACCTGAAAGCTCCAGACCAGCAAATTACCATAACTTTGGCTTTTATAGTAGTGGTCACACTTGCTGATGAGCAGTTCAGTAGCAGTTCACTCAGCAGTACTATTGAAGCAGTACAGGTGTTCTTAGCTTTTCACACATGGGTTTTCCATTTTAGCTTGATTTTTGTATAAAAAATATAAATAAATAATAATAATAATAATAATGAGATTGTGTAATATGTCATGTGGTGGTGTTTATCTGGGATTGTATTTACCTCATTCTAAGACCAGACAAGAACTAGAGAATTTTTTATTATGCTCTGGTACACAAAACCAAAGAATTCATAGAGGGTGTACTTTAATTTTCACATGACTGTATGTACACATTTCCCACCCAAGCTAGAAACTCTGAACCATGAAATACAAAAGGATTGGCTGTATTATTTAAGATTAATTAAATTTTCTCCGGTTTACTGATAATTGGGAGCCACGTAGACAAGATGGGACAGATTTATTGACAGCTACCCAAATCCAAATATTCCAAATCATGTAGGGACACCCCAACTTTAACCTGTGATGACATAAGAACTCTGTAGACCAGGTGTCATCACGGCTCAAAGCAGCAGCTGAAAGTTACTGAAGGTATTTAATGGTGTTCAGAGACTCCAGTTTTTAAACTTAAACCAACTTTTAGTAAAGGGGAGATTTTCAGACTACTGGCGATTGATCATTTTATTCACCCTTATGGTTTGATTAGTGAAATGATGATTCTGACTTAATGTTTGAAGATGAATGGACAGTGGAGAGTGAGTTTATTTTATCAATGCTAAATTCACAACTAATATGTTCACGATTGTGGCACTGGTCAAAAGATGTAATGACTTACTAAAAATGTTATGATAATGTCTTTACCAGTAAGAACATTGGAAATTCAAATAAAATAATTACAATTCGAACTGGGTGGGAAATGTAAGTGCAAATAAAGTGATGCTTTTCTGAATGTTTAGTGGCCTAGCCAGACACTGCTCAGTCACAGAGAAGGTCTCTCTCCCTCTGTCTGTCTGTCTGTCTGCCTGTCTGTCTGTCTGTCTGTCTTCCTCAAGCTGTGCCTTCTGACAGCATGAGGGAACAGAATGTATTTTTATCTCAAAGTAGTAACAGCTGCCTTGTGTCACCACGTTATTCCTGTTTACTAATCGATTCCTAGCCCATTATAAGACTCTGATCGCTAGACCATGTGCAGCACAGGGATAAATAATAATAAGGGCTTGTAAACAAAGCATGTATTCTACAAGAAAAAAACGCGTCCAACTTCCGTTCTGTGAAAGGCCTGAGAACATATCCATTAATATGTGGGTGTCAGGAATCACTGGAGTTTTGTTGATAAAAGCTCAACACACACACACACACACACACACACACACAAGCAGACACGCGCGCACGTGCACGGAGCAAGTGGCAGATGTGCCAAAGCAAAACAAAGGACGCTGATCTCTCGGAGAGCATCGCCGGACAAGGCTCACCTCCTCGGCGTGCTTCCTGAGCGCCTTCTCGCGCTCGTACTGCGTGATGAGCTGCTCGTTGTCCTCTTTAAGCAGTTCCAGTTCCACTTCGTGCTCCTGATTCTCAGCGAACACCGAGTCCAGGTTCTCGAGCACGGCCACGACGAGCGGCATCAGCTCCTTCACCACGTCCTCGTCGTATTTGCCGATGAGGCGCTCAAACTCGCGGTAGATGGAGCTGGCCAGGCCCGACACGCGCTCTGACATGATCGCCGACGTGCCCGGGTCGTCCTGGTACACCATTCCGTCCTCCAGCTCCATTTTCTTTCCCTTCCTGGCGCAAAACAAAGCCGATCTCTATTGCTTGTTTTTTTTTTTTTCCTCAGCGACCAGCTTCTTTGCTGTCTCCGTGGAGGTCAACGTGGCACAGTAAAAATCACGAAATCTCCACGGTCTTTGCCGGGAAGTCACCGCCGCTCGGGCCGTTACGTGGAATATCTGCTTTTCCTCCCCGTGGTCTCGGCTCACAACAGCTGACCACACCATCGCCGGTGACGTCACGCCCTCACAGTGCGCTCTTCGGGATTCAGTTCCCAGCGTTCACGAAGAACATATAGTACTACTAATAATTATTATTATAGTAATAATAATAATAATAATAATAATAATAATAGTAATAATAATTAACTATCATCATCATCATACGAACAACAGCCATGATTATCAACGACAATACTACTAATAATAATAATACTACTACTACTACTAATAATAATAATAATACTAATAATAAAAATAATTGTCTAATAATAATCTTTAAAAATACCAATAATAAGCCCAATAACAATCATCATAATCATCATCAAAGATACCAATCAACCAATCAATAATCATTATCCGAATTATTCAACACGAATGAGAGTAAAAATAGCAAATTACAAAAATGCGGTAATTAATACGGTATTACCGTTGTTGTTGTATTATTATTATTATTATTATTATTATTATTATTAGTAGTAGTAGTAGTAGTAGTAGTAGTAGCCTTATACGTGTATGCATGGGAGGGGAGAGGGTGTTCATGTATATGGTTAATGTAGTGGTATTTTTTATCCTAATTCTGCTTTAACAGTCTTAGTTAAGACCTACAAACACATTAAGGTTTTGTAACAGGGGGTAAAGCCAAATCTCCTGAAATGCATTGACTCTTACACAATCCTAATGTAGAAGTACCATTTTCGGATCATATCGAATAATTGCTGTGGTTAGAAAAGCATCACTTTTGTTCAGCAAAAAAAAAAAAAAAAAAAAAAGTGAAATCACAAAAAAAAGCAAGCTATGTTCTTCAATTATGGTTTATGTTCCACATTATTGCATCAGTAGATAATGTTTTAAGATAAAGTCAGTGATTTTATTTGTAATTGGTATATAAGTATATATTATTGATCAAAATCAAGGCCACTTCCTACTTTAATGTAATCAAAGTTTCCCTGAACACATGAAATGTTCCGGATTGACCTCTAGGTGGTGTCTTTTCTTAAAATATATATATTTTATTCATACACTGAACCCGGCAGCGAATGTATTTTTTTCCCTACCCGTCGTTCCACCAAACCCGCCCTCTGCGATTCTGACACTTTGATTGGTCAGTACTTCCTAAAAAGCTGCCCACTGATTGGATGTTTGAGTGGCTGTCAAGCAAAGACTATGAAACAAGTACTTTGAAACATAATAACCCGGGATGGTTCCGTACAAATTAAAAATGTATTTTAAAGCATCTTTATTTGCTTGTATAAGTTATTATAAGTTAACACAATTTCTGTCCATTAATGAACGAGTCGCAGATTTGTACGATTTCTACGATGCCCGTGGTGTGTTTTCATATTAGGGAAAAATCGCACAACACACAGAATGGCGAATATGTTCTTCAGTTTAATGCAGATTACAGACAAGTATATATATATATACACACTGGAAAAAGACCTGAGCTAAAACTGTTCCTGATTGGGTAAGAAGACATGGTAACCAGAGAAGTGTGAACCCAGACAAAGACATTCCGTGTACCTCACATTGTGAAGATCATGTCGATACTGAACTGAAAACATAGTGTGTTTAGAGAACTAGTAAGAGTTAACACTATTAACACTAATACATACATTAATTAAAGGATTGGTGAGAATTTCATTTCATTTGTTCTCCAATTTCATCGTCTTTTTCTTTCTCTACTTCCAATCGATGGACGACTTCATGGTGCAGGAGGAGGAGGAGGAGGAGGCGTCATTCTTAATACGGGTGGCTTATTTTAGAAAACACGACTAAATTCTTACTTTTAAAAACCTGGCCATTTTTTTTAAACCTTTTTTTTTTTTAAGTTAAAGAAATTGGGTTTTTCATATGAGCAGGTATCTGTATTACTTTCTTTTACATTCTGTTCACTGTGAGGCTGTTGGTGTGCTTGTCAGACTGACTGTGTTGTTGTTGTCGAGGGCGCAATGAAGAAAGTCAGGAAGGACTCGACATTATTACCACTGTTAAATATAACTGCTGTTGCTGCACAGCTTATTTAGACCCCATTTTCAGCATAATGACTAAATTTGAAGACTAAAACCATTAACCGTAGACCTTAAAACAGACTACAAGAAAAGTGTTAAACTCTCTATTTTCCTCAAGCGCTTCCTACTCATACTGAACTTTTTGGTCGCTAATGCTACTTCAGAAGGAGCTCAGGTTTCTGTTCGATACTGCCCACTTGAAACATTAAATATATATATTAAAAAAAAAAAAAATTATATATATATATAAAATATGCATTTATTTTTTAACTGTAAATCCTTTACAAATCTTTCTAAAGGAAATGAAGTGCTGCTGCTGAAGGCGTTCCATTAAAATTTGAGGTTTAATGGAGGACTTCAAATGGGAATCTAAGGTATAAAGTTTTAATAAAATCATATATGCATTGGGGGAATTTTGTCCCATTCAACAAGTCAGACATGCTGCCTTGTAGTGATACAGGTGTTCATTCGTTCTTTCATTCATTCATCTGAGAGAAAACTGGGAATACCCCCTAGATGGGACACTGGTCCATCACAGGACACCGTTCTTAGATTTGTTCACATTTCGTGGCAAATTAGAGTTGTCTAGAGTAGAAACCCAGAGAAGACTCAAATGGAGAAGTTCCAAGGTATTAGTTCTAGTACAATTAAATCAATTTTTGTTGGCACTAAAAACAAAAAAGCAAGAGCTACATCTCATGTGCACAATTATCAGTAGGTATTAAATAAATAACCGTTAATATTGAAAATAGACCAATATGACCATGAAAAAAAAGTTTAAAAACTATATTTTTAAACATAAAATGTCCCCTGAACAGCTAATAAATGTAAACTTAACACTTGGAATCCCTTTCTCTTTAATTTGTTGTGAAATGTATGTACAGAAGACGACCTTTGCAACCATTCTTATAAGGAAGAATGATTTGAGTTTTTCATCCTTTTTCTAGATTGCTGACCTCTTGAACAGCAATGCGGGAAAGTATCTGAGTGACCACCCCTTCATCACACTGGTGCTGCTGGTCTTTGCGGTAACAGCCTCAGTACCTGTTGGGCTTTTCCTTGCGTTTGCCGTTGTTACACTCATCACTATTACGGCGTATAGCATCTTTGTTGAAAGTAAGGGATGCGGCCAAGAGTGCAAATAAACCCTTAGACAGGATGTTGTTTTAGTGGACCAGTTCTCACTTACTGCTCACATTAATTTACTGGCTATATTTCCTCTACAGTATTCCTGCTGACTATTGGAGGAGTCATCTTGCTTTGTGTTCTCTGCTGTCTTGCGCTAGTGGCCTTCTGGATCTCTTGTGTGCTAAGCATCCTGTATATTATTTGCTCACATGTCCAGAATTACTCTTTAATTCCCAGGTACCTTATCTCCCCAGAGTAACTTAACATTCTTACACCAATGTCTTATGCCTAATATTTTCCTTCTGCCCAATAGAGTACCTGAAAAGACAGTTTCCGCAGGAGACATGGAGACAAAAAAAGACCTAAATGACTGAGTGGTAATACAGTCAATGCATTAAGGTTGCACACCCTATCTTCTCTATTTCTTACATCTTATCTTTCAGCCAGTTAGTGTACAATGGAATTCAATAAACTAAAATATTTGTTACATTTAAATCTTTTACATTTTCAATGGTTTTTATGAGTAGATTTGATATTTTATTATATTTTGATATTTATATCCTTACATACACTGACCAGCCATAACATGCTTAATAGTGTGCCTTAAGCCTCATCAAGACAGTGACACCACAAGACCTGAAGGTGTGTTGTGGTATCTGGCACCAGGATGTTAGAAGGTCTTTTACATTCTTTAACTTGCAAGGTGGGGTCTCTGTGGACCAGACTTGTTTGTCCAGCACATTCCACAGATGCCTGATCGCCCAATCACCTAATGTTAAAAAATTCTTCATTCATCAGATCAGACCACCTTTTTCCATTAAGTCTATTGTCTAGTTCTGATGCTCGTGCATATTTAAGCTACCCAGGGCTGTACACTATACACAGCACTATACAAGTGTTGTGATTTCTATTGGAGCCATCTGTAACTTTTTAAGCAATTTGGGCTTCAGTCGATGTGCGTTTGAATCAGCCAAACTAGCCGTCACTACACACACGCATGATTGATTTTATTTTCCACAAGTGCTAATTTCGGGGATACTCTGGCCATCATCTTTCCATCACAATTTGTCAATCACTCCACCATATGCTTGCCCGTCTGCCCACATCCACTTCAACAACCTTGGGAGGACCCCTTGTAACAAGATAATCGCTGTAATTTACTTCACCTTCCAGTGGTTTTTATGTTATGGCTGATCAGTGTATATGATACATAAAATAATATTGACCTATATCAAACCATTCCTGGACAATTTTTGTAATGTTGCAGAGTGCATATCCTTTTGAAAGAGGCCACTACTATTAGGGAATACTGTTACCAATGTCCAATATACTATAATACACTTTTGGCACATTAATAACAAATGTAAGCTTGCTGCTATTCCAGGTAATCAGTGAGGTTTGTGAGATTAATGCTTATATTTGTATAGGTCAACGTTTATACGTGGGTATCTAGTGCCTACTTTTTTTTTTTTTACTTTTTCTTTTTTTTCTTCCAGCAATATTTACTTCCTGCTTGTACTGTAGTTTATTATACAGGATTTTTGCTTATGTTCATGAATGCACTGTATGTGTAAATGTTGCACACAACATCTACACTTGAATCTGCAAAAAATTCTTCACATCCTACATCTATGTTGTAAGACACAATTTAGTTATGAAAAGAACGAGCTAAAAGCCTTTTCATTATAAATAAACCATGTTAAATTGAAATTTCCATGTACATTTTGATTAAATAGCGTGAAACCTCTAATGCATTAATATTTAGAAAAAAGGCAAAATGAGGGTTAAACAAAAAAAATAAAATTGGCCTGTAAAATTTTTTTATTGGAGGCGATAAAGTAAAAACTCAACAAAAATGAAAACCCTAGCAGAATGACTCATGAAGGGGGACATCAAGCATACTGAATATATGAATAAGTATCCAAAACAAAAACACATGTTCTATGAAATCTGTATATATACAAACACACACATTCACTCTCTCCAGATCTTTTTGATAATATGCACACCATATTAAATTCCATGGGCTTTGTTGATAAATTATTGCATCTAAAACACAAAATACTCAATTATACTACTATTAATATTATCTTGTCCTGTGTTGTGCATTACATCATGAGTACTGCTGACTACAGCTTTAACAGAGATACAAAATCCAGAATAATTTGGAGCCAATACATTGAATAATCAGTGCTGAATGATTTGGCAGTACAAAACAAACACTCATTTTACACAAAGGTGAGTGTAAAATGGTGAGTTTAAAAGACATTTCTGCGTATATAGTGTCTATAATGCTGTTAAACTGAATAAAAGGCATTTGTGTATTTATGAACATGGAAAGGCCTTCGGAGTCTAAAGCAATTTCACGTTACAGTGAAAAATTAGATGGTTTCAAAAATTTCTGTGGATAAGAATTTGTCACTTATGTCAAATAACAAACTTTACCTGATCCGAGACTTCTAGAAACTTTAGGACCACAAATAAAAATTTCAAAAGTACTTGTAGTAGGAGTTAAAGGGTGTGTTTAATCTGGCCAATCTAACATTAAATGTTTAAACTTGTGGAACACCTCACATAGAAAAGTATTTGTTTACCTTTTTTTTATTATTATTTTTTTTTAACAGCACTAAAAAGGTATTGCAAGATGCTGAAAACAAAAATTTCCATTGCCAAATCCACGAGAAGTCCTCATTGCAGTCATTGTGCTGTCTTTTTTTTTTTTTATCCAGATGACATTTTCACAAACAGCTGCAGTTTCACATGCGCTTTCTGTCTTCGGCCTCTTGCTGTGGCATTGCTGGCCCGTGCCCCCCATATGAGTCTGAATGGTGACACAGGTCTTCTGTTCTTTGGCACTTATGCTGGCAAGCTTAACTTCTTTCCTTTCAGCACTGTATGGACCACAGAAATAATGGCAGAACAGGGTCTTAATCAAACAGCTTTGTTCCCCAATCAATTATCACCATAGCTTATCGGACTGTCATTTGTTTCTAAGTAACATGACCCTTTGAATAAAGGGTGTTCTCAACTCCAGTCCTGGGAAACTGTCCCATTCAAGCCAACTGATAAGATAATTACAACAATCATGACCTGGATCAGGTATGGTAGGAGAAGCAAAAACTCAATTCAATGCAGGACACTGGTTCCCCAGAAGTGGAGTTTTGAACCTGACAACAAATCACTAAGCGATTTACTCTCTCTGTTTTTTTGTTTTGTTTTTTGTTTTTACTTCTTGACCTTACCTTTTGTGACATAAAGGTAGAAAAAGTCACAATACAAGATGGTCTGGACCACCCCCGCCACAATGGCAATCATGTCAAAGAAGCCCTCAAAGTAGAACCTCCAAATCCAGTTGAAGAGATAGAGGGCACGGTAG
This sequence comes from Silurus glanis, assembly GCA_014706435.1. Lineage (NCBI taxonomy): Eukaryota > Metazoa > Chordata > Actinopteri > Siluriformes > Siluridae > Silurus > Silurus glanis. The sequence continues at coordinate 5,030,314 of JAAIIK010000022.1, forward strand.
ACACCCAGGCAGAACAGATAGTGGGTGGTGATGGTTTCAGCCTCTCCGGTCTTACTGATCAGGAAGAGCTGAGGCAGGATGGCCACTGACTCCAGGTAGATGGAGAAGGTCCACAGGATCTGATTTCATAACATAGGGACAGTTTGCCTCCTTTCTGGTATGCAAAATAAATTCATACAGAATGACCTTTACATGTAACCTACCTCCAAAGGGGAAAAGTCATGGTTGACCAAAAAGGCCAGGCCTCCCACTGGAACTACTAGAAACTCTACTCTAAAGGTGTCATGGTTTCCATCATAAGTTGCCTTGAATTTCATGTAGATTAGGTACACAGTGGCATAGGCGCATCCAACGTAGATGATCTAGTAAGAGAAAGTAAAGGGGGAAAAAGCTGGGGTGAATGCAAACTCTACATTGTTTGCATCTACAAAAATTATACAAATAACTGCTTACCTTCATGCATGTGTTGTAGAGAGAAATGAAGGAGGTGAGCAGATCCAAATAACGTGTTGTGAAAACCAATGCAAAGAGGATCTGGCTTTTCCCAGAGATTCCTAGAAATGCAAAAAAATCCAGTCAACGCTTGCACGCATAGACGAGACAGCGCATGAACAGCAAGCAAATGCTCAGGTGATGACCCAAGCCTAAAAAAAAAAACAGTAATGTTGATATGTGCAGTAAACCAGGATATGTGCATAGAAGTGCAGTGTGATGAAGCCTATAAGGTCCTGCCACGTCACAGGAGATCCCGAAGTGATCGAGTTAATGCTGAAGGTATTTTACCAACTTTCATTTACACACAATTCACACAGGTTTTAGAAAGCAATGCAAAACTGGAAACTCGAGTAGTTTGCACTTTGGCATGACTTGATCGACGTTATCTATTAGGCATTGTTGGTGTTTTAGGGTTATCAAAGAGTAACAAAGCGATCGTGGTCTTTTCTATTGCAAGAAAAATCAGCTATTCAGCAGAAATAATGCGAGAGACAGAAAATGTAAAAAACACTCAACATTGCAGCTATAAAACAACTAAATATTCAGATAATGTAATTTTTGTTAACTTAAATCAGGGCATCATTCACTGCCATCTTTGTGACTGATAATATCGCAGCAATCTTTAGATTTTCAACATTAAAATCTTGCATCTCTTATATGAGCTACTTTTGACGAGAATCCCTGAGCATTAGCTAGTGTTCGCTAACTAGCTCACTTATTAACCTCAGGTTAAAGCTCCCGAAATTACTTCTCTGTGCCAACAATATACCCCAACATTCATTGTATTTTACCTCCTAATTACAACAATCAGGACTTTCACAATTCAATCAAAAATCACTTGGGCTCATTCAAACGAAAAGCTGTTGACTGGTTAGCTTTAGTTAGCCTGCTAACAGTAAACTAGCCAAAACAGGAAAGAACTGCTTTTCTATTTAAATGAACTGAAAATGTTCTTGTCTGCAGCCCTGCAGGAATAAAACCCCCAAAGCAGTGTATAAAATATAAAAAGCACACCAATGTGCCCCTCTAGCTGCCCCGCTTACCTGCACAGGAGCGGCTTTTCCATATTTTGAGCAGCAGAATGATGATTGCCGCTAAGTGAGACAGATCTCCGGTCAGCCTAAAGATATTCATTGTGGCTTTTTTTTTTTTTTTTTTTTGCAGTGTTCCTACAGGAGGCCAAATCGAGACGACGGTTTTCTCTCGGCTGTTACGAACGCGAGACGGCTGAAACGTGCTTGCACCGATTTCCAACACTTTTCCAGCGCATTCCTCCGAGAAATATGGCGAACGCGGGGCGACGTGGCCGGTGGACGTGGCCAAGAGTTAAATTACAATGCAAGCCGGGAAAAGTAGTTAAAGACGGAGCGTGGCTTGGTCACGCCCACAGGGGTGGTGGTGGGAGAAGGGAGGGGGGGGGGGGGAGGAGGAGGGTCTGGGTGGCTTAGACCTGGTACCTTAAAAAAATAAAAATAAAATAAAAAAACATTCCATTTTATATATATATATATATATATACACACACACACAATTTTAAATTAAATATTAAATGTGTGCTTAGTTTAAATAATATATAAAATAATATTTTCCAATATTTTCCAACTAATACAATCGAATAAATCAAGTACATTGCCACAAATTCAATTGCTGAAATAAAATTTTATTAATTAAAAAATTGATTAAGACCCGATTTGGGTAATACTGATGTGTATGTAAGTGTGTGTGTGTGTGTGTGTGTGTGTGTGTGTGTGTGTGTGTGTGTGTGTGTGTGTGCATGTGCTTTACATTTAATATAAAATGTTTTAAAGATATGATCTACTTAACTGTTTTACTTATTTCACTTATTTCATACTTTAACAAATGTCTTAATTTCTTCCATCCTTTATTTATTCACTCCCTCAAATATGCAGAATTGTCACTAGTTTATTCTTTTAAGAGAAATTCTTGAACTGGACATAAAACTCTAAAGAACCACTTCCTGGTTAGCGGCTAATGCAAGGGCTATTGATTCTTTAGCATTTTCATGCATGCACAAAAAAAATTCTTATTTTCGGTATGGAGTGAATAGACACAGTAACCTAGATATTAGGGTTGCACAAATCAGTGCACTCTTAGTGCTGGTCCCAGGCCCAGATAAGTGGGGAGGGTTGCATTAGAAAAAGGCATCCAACATAAAACATGTTCCAAATCAAATATGCATATCATGAACTAGAATTTCATACTGGATCAGTCGGTCCCGGGTAACCAACGGCCGACACAGGTATTGCTAGCCAACAGGGTACTGGTGGAAATTGAATTACTGTTGGCCAAAGGAGGAGAAGTAGAGGAAAAAGACATCTACAGAGACACCAGGTAAAGGAGAAGTGGAGGAGAGTGGAGGTTAGGGTGGGCACTTTAAATGTTGGCACTATGACTGGTAAATGGGGAGAGATAGCTGGGAGAACGGTTGTTAGGAAGGTTTACTCTCTAGCTCGAAGGACTAATTTTAAGGGAGTTTCACTGTCTGGTGTGCGCTGATCAGGAGATTTTACTCGCCCCAGCGTGGCAGTAAAAACACGGTACAGGATTCAAAACACTCAAACTTTACTGGGTTTAGGATTGATTGTGTGTGATTCTTGCTGTCATCTTCTAGATGTTTTTTGGTAGGTTGCGTGATGCTGAATGACCATTGCTGCTCAGTTTCTGGCCTTTTATTCTCTTGATGGAGAACGGTTCGCTGTCATGTCAGTGGTAAAATGTGTATCTGCCTCTAGTGGTAAAGCGTGGAAATACAACTGAATGGGAATCCTTTCCTACAAAGGGAGTAAGGCCAGGAACATTGGAGGTGGGCTTAAACTGTTCTATCATGGTGTGAATGAAAAGAGAAATTGTGTAGGGGTGACACAGAAGGAAGAGTACAGTAAGAGTGTAGTGGAGGTGAAGAGAGCTTCGGACAGAGTGATGAACATGAAATTGAAGCGGTGATGATAAATGTCATCAGTGCCTATGCTCCACAAGTGGGCTGTCAGATGGAGGAGAAGGAAAAATTCAGGAGTGAGTTAGATAAAGTGGTAGAAGGGGTACCTAGGAATGGAAGATTGGGCAGACTTCAATTACCATGTTGGTGAAGAGAACAGAATTGATGAGGAGGTGATGGGTAGATATGGCCTTAAGGAGAGGAATGTGGAAGGGCAGATGGTGGTAGATTTTGCTAAAAGCATGGAAATGGCAGTGGTAAATACTTATTTTAAGAAGAAGGAGGAGCATAGGGTGATGTATAAGAGTGGAGGAAGGTGCACACAGGTGGACTATTCTCTTTTATTCTATGCAGGAGATGCAACCTGAAAGAGATTGAAGACTGTAAGGTGTTGGCAAGGGACAGTTTAGCTAAAGGATTTGTACCAATTGGCCAAGCAAAGGGGCCGAGCTGGGAAGAATGTGCTGCAAATTTGTTTAATAAAGGATGCAGATGGAAAAGGGTTGAATAGTGAGGAGAGTGTGTTGAGAAGGTGAAGTGAGTATTTTGAGCAGCTGATGAATGAGGAAAATGAGAGAGAGAGAAGGTTGGGTGGTGTGGAGTTGGTGAAGCAGGAAGTGGATAGGATTAGTAAGGAGTAAGTGAGAGCAGCTATTAAGAGGATGAAGAGTGGAAAGTCGGTTGGACCAGATGACATACCAGTAGAAGCATGGAGATGTTTAGGAGAGATGGCAGTGGAGTTTTTAACCAAATTGTTCAACAAAATTTTGGAAGATGAGAGGATGCCTGAGGAATGGAGAAGGAGTGTGCTGGTACAGGTTTTTAAGAATAAGGGAGATGTGCAGACCTGCAGTAACTACAGAGGAATAAAATTGAACAGTCACACAATATGGTTATGGGAAAGAGTAGTGGAAGCCAGGCTGAGAAAAGAGGTGACCATCTGTGAGCAACAGTATGGTTTCATGCCAAGAAAGAGCACTACAGATGCAATACTTGCTTTAAAAATGTTGATGGAGTATAGAGTACAGAGAAGGTCAGAAGGAGTTGCATTTTGTGTTTTTGTGGATCTAGAGCAAGTGTACAACAGGGTGAGGAGTTGTGGTATTGTATGAAGAAGTCAGGTGTGGCAAAAAAGTATGTGAGGGTTGACGGACAAGGTCAAACAGGAGTCTCCATGGACTATGATGTTTGCGGATGATATTGTGATTTGTGGTGAGAGTAGTGAGCAGGTTGAGAAGAGCCTGGAGAGGTGGAGGTATGCGCTGGAGAGAAGGGGAATGAAAGCCAGTAGGAGTAAGACAGAGTACATGTGTGTGAATGAGAGGGAGGGCAGTGGAGTGGTGCGGTTGCAGGGAGAAGAGGTGCTGAAGGTGGAGGAGTTCAGGTACCTGGTTTCTACAGTGCAAAGTAATAGAGAGTGTGTAAGAGAAGTGAAGAAAAAAGTGCAGGCAGGGTGGAGTGGGTGGAGAAGAGTGACAGGAGTGATTTGTGATAGAAGGGTATCTGCAAGAGTGAAAGGGAAAGTTTATAGGTCTGTGGTAAGACCTGCGATGTTGTATGGTTTAGAGACAGTGGCATTAAGTAAAAGACAGGAGGTGGAGCTGGAGGTGGCAGAGCTGAAGATGCTGGGATTTTCATTGGGAGTGACGAGGATGGACATAATAGTTTTATTAGAGAGACCGTGCATGTATGAAGTTTTGGAGACAAGGCGAGGGAGTCTAGATTAAGATGGTTTGGACATGTGCAGAGGAGGGACATGGGGTATATCGGTAGAAGAATGCTGACGATGGAGCCACCAGGAAGGATAAAAAGAGGAAGGCCAAGGAGGATGTTCATGGATGTGGTGAGGGAAGACATGCAGATAGTTGGTTTGAAAAAGGCAGATGTAGAAGACAGGGGGGTATGGAGACGGATGAACCGCTGTGGCGACCCATAACGGGAGCAGCTGAAAGAAGAAAAAGAAGAAGTGTGAATAGCCACAGTGACATTGCGTTGAGTTGAGTTTCTTTTTTATACCCCTTGCATTGCTGGCAAATCCACAGTACAATTTTGGTACAGTTAGGGGGTGAAATGCAAAACATAAAATTCCTTGCCTTTTTCTTTAGTTATTATTGAGTTGCCACAGTGACACTGCGATAACTCAAGTTTATTTTTTAAACCCCAGCATTGCTGTGTATGCGTTCAAGTTTGATAACAATAATAAAAAAAATCACCCAAAGTGCTAGGCAGAGAATAAATAAATTTGCTGTCCACCACTTAATACGTTCCTGAAGAAACTCAGAATTAATCTATGTTCCGCACATAAAAAGCACCAAACCCTGTACCAAAATATTTACCAGCTATTTTGACAGTATATATATACATACTAACACTAACTAGAACACTAATATTCTAATTATAGTATAAGTTTATGTTTACAGTGTGCATATACTTACAATACTTACAATGTACTTACAATGTGTTTGAAAGTATATTATCACTAAAACATACATTTTCAACATCAACATTAAATACATATATGACTCATTTTATGTAATTGCTTTATTAAAAGTTTTGTAAAACTGGGTTCATTCAATTAAAAATGTTAATTAAAATGCATCAATGAATAAAAGATGTATTGTGGTTGGGTTAAACTAATATACCACACTTTAAAAACTGAAACTATTGGAATAACTGACAGACAAAAATAAACAGATTTAGGGACTAATAGTGTAATTAAAATGTATTAAAATGGGAGAATTACTTTATTATACAAATCTACCATATAGCACCATTTACATAGCTGTGGATTTTTAAAACTCCAACTTCAAGCAGTAGCACATTATAAAATAAAACGGAATACATTTTCTTCAAATTTATTGTACAATCATGCATCAGTTGTAAATCTGCAGTCAAGGATGCATGCATTAGGTTGTGTATAGGTGGCAGGATGTGTGCATGAGTCAGATACACTCTGGGATGTGTTTGCTCCTGTGTGGTGAGTCCTCCTCTCCCCCCTGGTCTAAAGCAAACTGTAATTACCTGTTGGAATACAAACACTATAATTAACTTCAAAACAAACATCAAATAAATACAAAATAAATCTAGAAGGACACAATGCTTTCAGAGTGCCTAAAAGAAACCTTGAATCTCCTTATGATTATATTTATTTGTCTTTTTTTCCTTATAGGAGTTGCTTGTGTACAGTGTTGATACAAAAATATATCTAAATTCAGTAGATTCCTTTTCCTGGTCATTTTGATCTAAAAGAATATAATATATTTTTTTTATTTTTGCATAATTTTTTCTTCAAACAGAAGATTATGAACTGATAATGTCATCCCAGATGTTGCTGCCATCTTACCACCACACTTATGAAGGTTTTTGTGTGTGGATAGAAGAAGATATCTTAGTATATCTCCTCAGTGTTTAGTAAAGATTAATAATCTGTTGTTCCCCCAGGTAGCTGCACATTGCCGCCTTTCTACATTAGATGTTGTCGGTGCAATATCTTGAAGATTTGGTTATGTCTATTACATATGACCAATAGTAAATGTGTAGCTAATAAACCCTCATAGCCAAGAAACCATTTTGACTGTAAAATGATTTTCTCTGATCTGCCAGAACTCAATTCCACTATACATATATAATGCTCATCATCATATTGTAAGTGTACAATAATAATTTGCCTTTTTATTGAAGCCACAGAGCTTCTATTCCTCAACTTTACAATGAAAACATTTCTAGTGGTCAGTGAATAAGGTAGTAATTTTAAAAAGTCAATAAAAATTATATAATAAATATAATGATTAGTTATAATTTTCACTACAGACTCTTTAACTATGCCTCTTAATAATGAACCCCTGGCAGTCCCCACACTTTAGTGAACCACATCAAAATTAATTTTGTGTCTGGATGTATATGTGTATATCTGAGTGCCTATGTTTTCTTTTAAAAAATACACTATCAGTGACTGTACACTGAGGGCCAGGCTAGCCTTAGAATCAGGCTTTCTTTGACTAATCATTAACACTTTGCACCTAATTGACAGAATTCCACAGACTGCAAAAAATACCAAACAATTCCAGAAATGGACATGGTAAAGAATAAGCATATGCTGGTCAGTTAAGGCAATAGCAAATTTATCAGCATTTGGAATCTGGGTAAAAAAAAAAAAAAACGGTAGGAGCATAATTAACTATATTTATAGCTGTTACAACTTTTTTAATAAATTAGCAAAAGTCAAAAGTTTGGACACACCTTCTCCTTCAGTGGATTTTTTCTTTATGTGTATTATTTTCAACATTAATCAATGCAATTTTTCAAAGTAGCCACCTTTTGATTTGATTACAGCTTTGCCCACTCTTGGCATTCTCTTGGTCAGTCTCATGAGGTTGTCACCTGGAATGGTTTTCCACAAACTTGAGGAATTCTCAGAGGTGATGAGTGCTTGTTGGCTGCTTTCCCTTTACTCTTTGGTCCAATTCATCCCACACCATCTCAACTGGATTTTGGAGGCCAGGTCATCTGATGATGAAGCAACCCCATTATTCTCCATCTTAAACAAATAGCTCTTACATAACCTATAGGTGTGTTCGGGGTCACTGTCACTGCAATATAGTTTGGTAGCCATGCTGATTGTGTTCCCTCAATTTTTGACTAAACAGTGTCACCAACTAAATAAACCCGGACCATCACACCCCCTCCTCCATGCTTCAAACTGGGAACTACACATTCAGTAACCATCAATTCACTCTCTTTATGTCTAACAAAGACAGTGGTTAGAACCAAAAATCTCAAGTTTGGACTCATCACTGACCTAATTTTCATTCCTTGTGTTTCTTAGCCTTCTGTTTGTTGCTTTTCAGAAGTATTGATTTCTTTGCTGCAATTTGACCATGAACTCACGCAGACTCACGCAGTCTCCTCTGAACAGTGGATGTTGAAATATGCCTGCTACTTGAACTCAGAGAAGCATTTATGTAAATTGTTGGTTTCTTTGGCTGGTAATTGTAATAAACTTGCAGCAGAGGTAGCTTTTGGTCTTTTTGTCCTGGGGCTGTCCCCCTTATAGTGTTTGATTGATTTGGAGACTGCACTTGGGGATACGTTTTAAGTTCTTGAGATTTTTCTAAATGACTGACCATCATTTCTTAAAGTAATGATGGACTTTATTTTCTCTTTAATTTACTACCTTACTATTGACTCTATGCTCACCCTTTCCTCTGCACAAAACAACTGATGGTTTAAAGCACATTGAGAAGACAAGAAATGTCACAGTGAACTTTTGACAAGGCACACCTGTGAACCTGATGAAATAATGCCATTAATTTGCTGTCATTAAAATGTACTTTGCTTAGTACACATAATATTTTAGCTACTTTGGACAATCTAAAATCTAAAACATATGCTGTATTGTTTAACACTCGTTTGCTTAATAATTCCATATGTGTTCTTTCATAGTTTGGATGTCTTCAGTATTAATATATATTGTTGAAAACTATTTAAAAAGAAAGAAAAAACACTGAAGTATAAGCTGTGCCCAAACCTTTGACTGGTACTCTAGGTTGCCTGATGATCTATAGTCCATATCATATCTAAGTTATGGGTTTTTTCAAGTTCTAGCAACCAGATTATATTAATGAATCTCATTTATGCAACACAAACATACAGCAATAAACAACCCATCCACCTTTTGCTTTAAAGTAAAGTGGTGACTTAATGTATGTGCTACAACCTGTATAAAAAAAAAAAAAAAAAAAAAAAAAAAAAAAAAAAAACTTTTTTATAAAAATAGTAATGATGATGATTAAGTAGTAAATTTACCAAACTATGACAGTAGAGGGCATTATGATTGTAAGAAGGTGATAGAAACTGTCATGTACTACAAAGTAAAAGTAACATTCTCAGCTTCCTGAATTTCTTTATTTTTAATGATTATATGTGAAACTTATAAAAGACCTGGATATAACTCATTTACCAACTGATATCAGAAATCATCAAATATTTGAATTATAAGCATTTCCTCTGGCTCACAATACCCACTGAAGTCATCTAAATCATTTTATTAGTTCGCTGTATTCTTTTCCCAAATGCCTACAGCCACAAATATTAGTTTATCTCTCTCTCTCTCTCTCTCTCTCTCTCT
>JAAIIK010000022.1:5040291-5056127 GCA_014706435.1 Silurus glanis
ATAATAATAATAATAATAATAATAATAATAATAATAATAATAATAATTATTATTATTATTATTATTATTATTATTATTATTATTATTATTATTATTATTATTGTTATTAATGAAATACATTTTGGGCAGGGAAATACATGACAAGCATTTTCTTTTCTTTGTTGAAGGTTACTCAGCACAAGCGTTTGAAAAATTTACTGCACTGGTCATGCTGTAAGAGAGGAAGGAAGAGCCCTGGTGAGGGCTTTGTCCACTTCTCTCTTTGATCAAACTTTTGATTTTGTCAGCAACTCTGAAGAAACTCTGTACATTACACAGTTTACACGGATAGAGTTCTAGTGATACTTTCAACCAAACAAAGATGGTTCTTTACCTCTTCATTTACATGATATTCATTTTCACCTATACCCCAGGTAAGAAACTAACTTCTACATTGATGTTCAAGAAGCAAAGTGATATAACATTTAAGTATTTACATTTACATTTGTGGCATTTAGCAAATGTAAATGTAAATACTGAAATACTTTTTTACTATTTAATACTATTTAAATTATTTACAGTGAAGCTTTCATTATTTGAAAATATAAATAAACTTTATATAAAACTAAAGTTCAATTAATAATAATTAGAAAATGTGAAAAATAATTAGATTAGAAAAGATAAAGCAGTGTTTTAAGACATTGTGATTTGTCAGCTGTGACTGGGTGATGAATATATAAACCTGAAAATGACTAATTAAAACAGATCATTTCTAACCAACATATAATTCTAAAAGATATGTTGATTACGTTAAAATAAAAATTTGATCAAGCACACTAAAGAAAATTCCAGCATAAAAACCTATTTAATATGTTTATATTGTAGTATTTGTTATGTTGTTTGTTAGAAGTGCAATTGCTAGCAAAGTTATTATGGAGTTTAATTCTCCCAAAAGGAAAAGTGCAAGAACTTATTTTTTCCTATTTACCATTTCCAGCAATATGCAAGGCCATACTTATAAGAAAGTGTTTGTGGAGACAAATACTGAATATCAGAAGGCAATGCCTGTACGGTACTGTACTGTGCTTTGCTGGCACAGTAAGCTAAAGCAGAGACAGGGACGATGACATGGACGATGGTGTTAGTGGAGGTATTAGCGTGAAAATGTAAGCTGTGGAACACAGTGTGCAGATATGAGAGCTGGACAAATTAAATTTATAAATCGCTGCTGCATCACTCTCTTCGGACAGTGAAAAAACAAGGGCTAAATCATACTGTCACTACAATCAGTAATACAAAACATTCTGAACTAAAAAAAGTCAACTTAATTGTTTATTTACAGAATTAATGTTTGTTGCTAACTAAAGGCTAAGTACAAAGATTAATATGAAATTTATTCACAGTGGATGTCTCTTTTAAGTAATCATTTTATAGTTTCATTTTACAATTTCACGAGCCTTATATACTGGATGTATGCACAGCAGTAGCGGGCCGTCAGGGTCAGCAAGGACTTCTCTGCTGGCCTAAACAGTATCAGAATCACTGACTTATATTTTAACATATATTTTTAAATGTATTACATTATTCCCAATAGCATATTCTCTTTATTTCATAGCTTTTTTCTGGGGTCAGCAAAAAACGAATGTTTTCAGCCCATTTTAGCCGTTATATCACATGTTGCTAGGGTCAAAGGGAACTGCCGTATTCACTTCACAATGAACACTATTGGTGCACTGTATCTAAAAATAGCTGCTCGAAGGATGTTGCTTTAAACAATCAGATTCCAAATTGCCGACTCCGAGGCCCTCGAGCAGGCATAGAATAACATCGTCAATTTCACGTCCTTTGATTAAATTGTCAAAGCTTGCACTTGTCAGAGCTGAAAAGAGACTGGTTTAATTGTGTTCATTGGGTTTCTTTCTTAAGTAAAGGCATTCATTCTCACCGTTTGAGATATCTGTCTCTGATGCAGGACTCTGTTATACTACGTTTCTCTATAATATTGATGGTGTCAATAGCCATGGTGTGATTAAGAGGTGGATTGATTCAGGTAGTATACCATTGAAGGCCTAGGTGTGAAATGCACGGCCCGACACTGATGCAGTTAATATTTGAATCTTTCTATTACAGTACTCTCAGAAAGCAAGTGCATCATAATGGTAACACAACCACAGGAGCATCTTCATGGGAGATTCAACCAGTCAATCACCATCTCCTGCAACTTCAACACCTCTTGCCAAAAGAAAAATCAGAATGAGGTGCAATGGTATGTGTTCAGGACAGACTCCTATTATCAGCTGGATATAAAGAATCAGGCAATGAAGTATGTATTGCAAGAAGCAGATCTACACATCAACAGTCTCTCACACACTGATGACGGCGTGTATCACTGCGCTGTATTTGACGCCCTTTTCACAGGCAGTGGTGCACAGGCTATTGGGAGTGGCACAACACTGACAGTGAAAGGTAAGATGCCTTGCTGTGTAACAGAAAACGTGTTGATTCTGGAATCATTGTTAAATCTATTTCTGTTTTCTTTTTTGCATTTAGGGAATGAATATAATGCTGGGCGAATCATGCTGTTGACACTGGTGGTCTTACTCTCCCTCTACATTTTAATTATCCTGGTTTTCTTTATCTGTATAAAGGTATAGTGTTTTTTTCTTAAATAATAAATTAATTATAATAAATAATACATAAAAATAAATATTTACAGAGAACACGTATGAACTCATATGCCATATAAAATTAAACCAATCTAACCTGACTAAATGCATCTATTCAGACTGGACGAGTCAAGCCATTTAAAAGAAGCCAAAGTCAAAGACAGGGCAAGGTATTGTTTCATTTATTTATTTGGTTGTTTATTAATTAATTTATTATATTTGTTCTAACGACTAATAGACATTACATAACATTAATTACATAACTGTAAATGGTTTATAATGTTTTTTCTTTTTTAATATTAGTGCTATGGTAGAAGGAAAAATAACATATTATATGCCATGCTTTGTAAGAAAAAAAAAAACTTTAACTATTTACCTTATGCTGCAACGCACCACACAGTCATAGGTTATTTTAAACAGCATAGCACAGCCTATTGTGTTTTTATTTTTGGTTTTACTTAGACCACATTATAGTGTTTCAAGCTTGTGACTTTAATCAGTTCCCAGTGGAAACGTCTACTGATTCCAGTACTCATATAATAGAGGACATATTTTCTTTTGCCTTTCTGAAAATGGGTTATGTTACCTTCAAAAGTAGTCCTACATACGTTAGATATCGATCCTTATTCATCCATCTTGTTATATCTAATTCACTTCTCCGTTTACACTGTTGTTAAAACTGTGTATCACTGCTTGTAATGTTTGTAACTAAACATTCATTACATGGTTGTGGTGTAAAATATTAATTCTAGGTATATATGAACTGTACTTTTTTCTCGAAATACTATTCTAAGTGGGTTTCCTGGACACCTGTGTGTGTGTGTTTAAAGTGTTATAGCTAATCTATCTGTGATGTGTTTTCTGTTACGCATCTCAGGGTGACTCAACCAGGAGAGTCCACTTTGGAGCTGTGGTGCAAGAACTTTACAGCAAGAGGAACTTGCGAAAAAACAAGAAAAAAACGTCCACTGAAGTTTCACCGGAAAACAAGGTTTTCTTGTCATTCTGATCCACCCAGATAAAAGGCCAGTGTGTGCAATGAATGTGTCTAATAAATATCATTGGTTCTTTTACAGGCTCCACAGTCCACTCAGAAAGAAGACATTTACCAAAACCTGAAAAGGGCCCGATAAAACATCGACTCAGAGCACAAAAAGAGTTCTGCTGTGTAGCACATGAGGAACAGAAAAATTTTAATTGACCGAAAAAGGAACAGTGAACGGTTCTTGTTTCTTTGTTCTATAGCATTATAAGTCAAACTGCCAAAATATCATAAAATAGTGTGAAACTGGAACTTCTACCATTGCCACAGACTGTATTGAGGTAATGAGGGACACTATTCTCTGCTTCATCACCTCCGTAATGATCCATTGCCTTTTTACATACATTTAACCATTTGCTTATTTTTGCTTCTACATGATACAATAATTCATAGTTTTTTATTTATTTGTTCGCTGCTATTCATATAGTCAAATTTAAAGACAGAAGTTAACAAAGTAGCTGCTGAATTTAAAAGAATGGTTGCAATGTTATAATGTTTAATTAGGCAAAAGATTATTTGTAGTTAATGCGGACCAAAATAAATAGCTAAAGCAGAAGAACATGTGTGTGGCTGCCTGGGAAAACCCAATCTATTGAGTAGATGAAATTTTTATCTATTTATATTTTTGAAAACAACAGCCTTTCCCCAATGGGAGTACCTGGAATATCATTTACTGAGTATCTCAATCTTGAGTAATGTTTTACTGTTTCCAAATATTTTGACAGTATCGGTTTATAAACTGAATTGATTTTTAGCTATTTTTTTTTAGCACATGGCTGTCAGACACACTGAGCAGAGCCTTAGACTCTGAACCTTTAAATCTCACTTTTTAGATATGTTTATTGCATTTATTTTTAAGCTTATTAAACTGGCTTTTCGAACCAGCTTTTTTGTTTTGATGAACAATATGTACGGTTTGATTAGTGAACAGGTGTGTTTAATAAGGGAACAGGCTTGTCTGATTAGTAAACAGGTATGTTTGATAAGTAGGGCTGCAACAACTAATTATTCAAATCGATAATAAAATTCATTGTCAATGAATGCCGTTATCGCTTAGTTGGGCTGCTCAAGTTATGGGTAAGCATGATGGCAAGATAGCACAGACGCTTGTGAAAAGGAAATAGAAAACACACTGGTCTCATGGATGAAGGTGAAACATCAGCAAGGAAATTAACTACTGTGTAACCCTCATCATGTGAAAATGTTATAGTTTAATGAAGTGCTTTTGTGTACACTGTTTGTATCTTAACTTCGGGACAGTCGCACTTGATTTGTTCTGTCGTGTCTCGTGAGCATCAGGTTGTGCGATCACCTGGCTTGCGACATAGTGATGTATTCAATTAAACCGGTGCGACAAACACTAAATCTACATTTAAAATCTAAATTCTGACTAATCAGAAAAAAATCATCGTCCGATTAATCGATTATCAAAACAGTCGTTAGTTGCAGCCCTATTGATTAGTAAACAGGCATTTTCTATTAGTAAATACTGTAGATGTTTTTGATTAGGGAACAGGTATGTTTGATTAGTAAACAGGCATGCTTGATTAGTGAACAGGTGTGTTTGATTAGCAAACAGCTGTGTGTGAGTAGTGAACACATAGACATATAAGACATAGATGCTTCATTTGCTGCTTTGGTCCATTGCTGCGGTACATCAACAGAATTGCTGAAGCTCATATTTTTTACTTGTTTTATTCTTGGTTAAGAATGGTGGAGATGCCCTTAATGTAATAGAATAAAATTCACAATAAATTAAATAAAATCTTGTCACTACAAAGGCTTTTTCTTTGTTGAACCTCAACTTTGTAGCTTTCATTTATAGCTTCTATTTAGTTTCCTCCAGGACTCTGGTGCTACATAAATCAACAAAGAGCTACATTCAGGAAACACAGCTAACAACTAAAGTAAGTTGTCCTCACAACATAAAGTGCAATGTGTGCAACCTAGTGCAAACAGTGCAAGACAAAAAGTGCAAACAGACAACACAAGACAGTGTAGGACAAATACACAAAACACAAAATAGTGCTGCCACTAAATGTACTGTATGGTCCACATCAATAAACCTCCTCATTGGTCTTCCTCTTTTCCTTGTTCCTGGTGGCTCCATCCTCAGCATTCTTCTACCGATGTACCCCATGTAACTCCTATACACATGTCCAAACCATCTTAATTCTGCTTCTCTCACTTAGTCCCCAAAACGTCCTACATGCGCTGTCCCTCTAATAAACTAATTTCCATTCCTGTCTATCCTCGTCACTTCCAATGAAAATCTCAACATCTTCAACTCTGCTGTCTCCAGCTCCACCTCCTGTCTTTTACTCAATGCCACTGTCTCTAAACTATACAACATCGCAGGACTCACCACAGTCCTATAAACTTTCCCTTTCACTCACAAATCACTCCTGCCACTCTTCTCCACCTGCTCCACCCTGCTTGCACTCTTTTCTTAATTTCTCTAACACACTTTCCATTACTTTGCACTGTTGAGCACAGGTACCTGAACTCCTTTACCTTCACCACCTCTTCTCCCTGCAACCGCACCACTCCACTGCCCTCCCTCATTCACACACATTTACTCTGTCTTACTCCTACTGTCTTTCATTCCCCTTCTCTCTAGTGTGTACCTTCACCTCTGCAGGCTCTTCTCAATCTGTTCCCTGCTCTCACCACAAATCACAATATCATCCGCAAACATCATAGTCCATGGAGACTCCTGTCTGACCTCGTCCGTCAACATGTTCATCACCACTGCAAACAGGAAAGGGCTCAGAGCCGATCCTTGATGCAGTCCAAACTGCATCTTAAACCAGTCTGTCATGCCTTCTTCAATCTTCACTGCTGTCACACTGTCCTCATACATGTCCTGGACCAACCACACACCTGACTTTCTCATACAATACTACAGCTCCCGGCACCCTGTCGTACGCTTTCTCTAAATCCACAAACACACAATACTCCTTCTGACCTTCCCTATACTTCTCCATCAACATCCTCATAGCAAATAATGCATCTGTGGTGCTCTTCCTCGGCATGAAACCATACTGTTGCTCACAGAAGGTCACCTCTTCTCCCAGCCTGGCTTCCACTACTCTTTCCCATAACTGCATGGTGTGACTGATCAAATTTATTTCACTGTAGTTACTGCAGGTCTGCACATCTCCCTTATTCTTGAAGATCAGTACCAGTACACGTCTCCATTTCTCAGGCATCCTCTCACCTTCCAAAATCTTGTTGAACAACCAGGTTAAAAACTCCACTGCCATCTCTATGCTCTACCGAAATGTCATCTGGTCCAACCGACTTTCCACTCTTCACTAGTCAACACATTTCCATCTCCATCCTTTATTACTCTGACTTGCAGCACATCCTTCCCCACTCGGTCCCTCTGCCTGGCCAATCGGTACAAATCCTTTTCTCCTTCCTTATTGTCCAACTTCTCATACAGCTCCTTATATGCCTTTTCCTTAGCTTTACCTGCTGCCGCATATCCTTGTACTCCTGCCTACTTTTCTTATCTCTCTGCCGATCCCAATTCTGTTTCGCCAACCTCTTTCTCCTTATGCTGTCCTGCACTTCCTCATTCCATCACCACGTCTCTTTGTCTTCCTTTCTATTTCCAGAGGTCACACCAAGTACCTTTCTAGCTGTCTCCTTTATCACTTCTGCAGTAGTTGCCCAATCATCCAGCACCTCTTCACCAACACCAAGCCCATGTCTGACCTCGTTCCTGAACCTCACACTACAGTCTTCCTCCTTCAGTTTCCACCATCTTATTCTTCTTTCAGTTCTCACTCTCCTTCTCTTCTTCTACAGACCACTATCCAATGTTGTCTAGCTACACTGTCCCCTGTCAACACCTTACAGTCTCCAATCTCCTTCAGGTTGCATCTCCGGCATAGAACACTTCCACTTCTATACGTCACCCGATTATCCTCCTTCTTCTTAAAATACGTATTCACCACTGTCATTTCCATCCTTTTAGAAAAAATCTACCACCAACTGCCCTTCCTTCAATAGTCCTCTCCCTAAGACCATATCTACCCATCACCTCTGTTCCCTTCACCAACATGCCCATTAAAGTCTGCCCCAATCACCAATCGTTATTTGCTAGGTATCTTCTACCACTTCATCTAACTCAGTCCAGAATTTTTTCTTCTCCTCCATCTCACAGCTCACTTGTGGAGCATAGGCACTGTTTACATTTATCATCACCCCTTCAACTTTCATCTTCACATTCATTAGAAACTCTCTTCACTTTTACTACACTCTTACTGTACTCTTCCTTCAGGATCACCCCTACACCATTTTTCTTTTCATCCACACCATCAAATGTCCTTACTCCCTTTACGCTTGGTCTCCTGAACACACAACATATCTACCTTTCTCTGCTCCTCCATCACATCAGCTACCTCTCTCCCTTTACCAGTCATAGTGCCAACATTTAAAGTACCCACCCTAACCTCCACTGTCCTACACTTCTCCTTTCCCTGCTGTAATAATAAATTAATAATAACAAATAGAATATGGAATATAAGATGTAGAGGACAGGGTGGTATGATCCACGTGGTGTTCCTTCATGGGAGCAGCCGAAAGAAGTAGAAGAAGAAAAATACATTCAAATCTAATATCAAATTCAATGCAAATAGTCTGTAATATCAATTTTCTAAATATAAAATGATATAGACAATAATAAAGTAAATAATGAGTAATAAATAGTACTATATTTACTACTATAATAATAATAATAATAATAATAATAACAACAACAATAATAATAATAATAATAATAATAATAATAATAATAATAAATGCTAAATAATATATATCAATCATTTATAATTGCTAATCATTTTTAGGATTGCTGAGTGTAAAAGCTTCTTCAAATTAAACTGATGTACATATTTGTATGCCGTGTATGCACACTTTGTAATGGCGAAACAAACCTAATTATATAAATAGAAAGTGAATGTCATACTCATAGACAGATCTCTAAATAAAACAAAGACACAAAGACAACAACAAAAATAATGTGTGTAAATATTGCTATTTACAGCAATGTAATTAAACATATGGGCTTTTTACTATAAAATTTATCAGTAAATATATTTACAGTAGCTCTAATTGGGTGCTTTATTTATTATTTTCCACTGTGTATTTCCGCAGGGTATTAAGTTTAAGTTTTCTGATTTCTCTATTTGTGATTTCGTTTCATTTTCACTTTCACACATTTGTTTTTCCCACTGTATGTTGTTTGTTGTTTACCGGACACATTGCTTGTTTTCTCGGTGTGATTTTGTATCTCAGTTTAGATTTATCAATTGTACATCCTGAGAGATTTTTTTTTCAAAAGCAGGAGAATAAATCAATGTAAAATACAGAGTAAAGAGGAAAACATAAACATGCACTTGTTTCCTTACAAAAACCCTTCAGCGGTTTGTCTGATAAATTATATTTTGTTAAATGTTTGTTTGATTACCTATTTGTAAAAATTCTTTAACAAAAAAGCCTAGTTCATTGTAGTCTGTTTAATAGTAATGGTAGGTAAAAAAAATGCTAAAGTGTGCTATCGATATCGGCAATACCGGTTTTGATAGTAATTGGTATCGGATCGAAGGGAAAATAAGTGCAATTCTCGGTAGAAAGAAGCCGAACGGAACTATCGCGAGAACTGGGTGAAATAAATTCTGCCGGAACTTTCGTCAAGCCTTCTTCTTCTTCCTGAATACAAATCACGTAAGTTAACATGGCATTGTACTAGTCTGATATATCCATTCATATCTTTGCAATCCAATACAATAGCGCAGATATTTTACTATATTGAAAATATCTGGCTCATTTGCTTTCTTGCAACGTGAAAATCGAAGGGATTTCTTGAGGAAAAGATATTTGTATTAGTTTATTTCGGGGGTGATTCAGAAAATGGTGGTGTTCTGTATCTAGTTGAGTTTTAAGTAGGGCGAACTCGAGTATTATTATTTCTGCGTTATTTAAAACGTGTTGTAAAGCTATTTCCAAATTACAAGATTATGTTTTGCTCATATTCTATCAGAATGAAATTGTTAGCTGATAGCTAGCATGCTAAGTCTTTTAGTGTGGACTATAAAACTTAGTACCGTCTCCTACTGGTTGAGACGGGAAATAAAATGTTTTAATTACATTTTTATATTTCATTTAGCAAATGGCGGACGACGCCGGTGGTAGAGGAGGTTTCCGTGGAGGTTTCGGCACTGGCGGCCGGGGTCGTGGTCGCGGCCGCGGAAGAGGCCGGGGGAGAGGGCGCGGAGCTCGCGGCGGCAAGGCCGAGGACAAGGAGGTGAGGTTTTCTCCAAGACTTCATTATCGCTTATTTTCTTAGCTAAAACCCCGAATCATAAGAGCTAAGACTTTTACTAAGGTTTAGTTTCCTTTTTTTTATTTTCTATATAGTGGGTGCCCGTGACCAAGCTTGGTCGTCTGGTAAAGGACATGAAGATCAAGTCCCTGGAGGAGATTTACTTGTATTCTCTGCCCATCAAGGTGAGAAATGAACCAGGTCCTTTTCCATATTATAATTAATGTTTATCTCGGAGATTCATATAATAAAGCATGAGATGGATGTAGGAGAAAAGGCGCTGAAGACCCTTAAGTTAATGTTTAGAGTTTTAATTCTTTACCACAGAAATTTGCCTTTACTTTTTCTTATATCTGCTAATGGCTAAAGATTTAGATTTAAGAACTGCACTGTGATTAAGTGCTGTAGTGTTTCACACTTTGTATTCAGTCTACTTTGACAGCACTCTTGATATTTGCCCTCTAAAGTAGGGTATTTATTTTTTTCCCCTCTATTTTGTCAAAGCACAATATTTAGTCATGCCACCTAGCAGACCTGCAAATGTCAGCGTTCTGAATGTGACACTTTTTTTGTTTGTTTTCAGGAGTCTGAGATTATAGATTTTTTCCTGGGTTCAGCCTTGAAGGATGAGGTGCTGAAGATCATGCCTGTCCAGAAGCAGACTAGGGCTGGTCAGCGCACCAGGTTCAAGGTGATTGTTTTTGTGTAAAACTGGTCTAATGACAACTTTGAATTGTGTATATACTTTATTTTAATGACTTGTTTTTAAATTAGGCCTTTGTTGCCATCGGTGACTACAATGGACACGTTGGTCTGGGAGTGAAGTGCTCTAAAGAGGTGGCCACCGCCATCCGTGGAGCAATCATCCTGGCCAAGCTGTCGATTATCCCTGTCAGGAGAGGTTACTGGGGTAACAAGATTGGAAAGCCCCACACTGTCCCCTGCAAGGTGAACATTTTATTTTTAATTTTTTTTAAACCAAGAACACATTCAGAAGTGCCTAGTTATCCTATGTAGTCAGATGTTTGTGCTAATTGTTGATCTTGTGACTTTAGGTGACTGGACGCTGTGGCTCTGTGTTGGTGCGTCTGATCCCTGCTCCCCGTGGTACTGGCATCGTGTCTGCTCCTGTTCCCAAGAAGCTTTTAATGATGGCTGGTATTGACGACTGCTACACCTCAGCCAGAGGCTGCACGGCCACCCTGGGCAACTTTGGTAAGGAGGGTTTTAAGTAGAATTGTCTTAAATACTGATGTTCTTTCTGCTTTTCATAAGGCATGGCTGGAGTATGTGCTTGAAAAATTTCAGCACTTTCTGAATTATTTTTCTCCCCCAATCTTTAGCCAAGGCTACGTTTGATGCCATCTCAAAGACTTACAGCTATCTGACCCCTGATCTCTGGAAGGAAACTGTGTTTACAAAGTCTCCCTACCAGGTAAACATCTACCAATGTTTACATTTTACAAATTAAGAAAACTGCAAATTGCATTTCTAACCATTTCTTTTCTTTCAGGAATTTACCGATCATCTGGCCAAAACTCACACCAGGGTCTCGGTACAGAGGACCCAGGCAGCTGTTCCGGCCTCCTAAATTTTGTACAATGGATTGAAATAAAATCCTAAACCGATCTGCTTGCCAGTGTCTTTAATATGGGTAGTTTTATGTAATATACTGAAGTACACAAAACATTGTCAAAAAAAAGCTTTTTGGGATGGGTTATATTTATAAACTTGCAAAGAATATGATTATTGGCTGTTGAGCCTCATTTGTTGCAACTTTAATGTTCACAATATTTTTAAGCTGATTTTGTAATATTACCAAGCAAATAAAATATTTATTGCCAAGATGATAAATGATTAACGGGTACCACCTTTCTGTTCAGTAATTTCTGAAGTCTGTATAGCATACTAAAATGCATAATGTGGAGGGGTCAACTTGGTGATTCTTCAGTTTAAAAAGTCTGTGCAGTAGCAGTGTAAACTAACATTTCCAGCAACAACAAAAAACGATGACTAGCCAGCTATTACAGTGGTGACTGTTCAAGTGTAGGCAGTCCTATATGCTAAGGATGGTCATGTTGCGTTAAGGGTTTTTGTGCTTGTTTGCTTGTTTATTCTGGCCACTCATTTTGAGAAATAGAATCAGGTTTACCACTAAGTATATGCAAATAGGGGGAGGTTTATTCAAGGGCATCTTGAGTATAACAGGCCTCCCAGATTCAGGAGTAAAAAAAAAAAGTTATACTTCAATTCTGTGCTTTTGGAAAATAATTTCCTAGTAAAATAAGGTTTTGTGGTGATCTAGTGTCGGTTTAAACATTCAAGGAAAATTTTCAATGACCACAAAACTTTCAATAAATGTATTTATTTTACACATCTATACATACATTGGAGGAGCACAGCAGAAATAAGAGCAAAGTTTATGCTTTCTGTGCCTGTTCCATCATCCTCTCTTTTTGTTTCATCAAGCATTTTCTTGCACTGGCATATGCACCCAGATCACCATCTGAAACAAAAGGGAACTTTTAAGCAACACATTTTTACCTTCAAATCCCTACTGTGTAATCAAATTGCATAGTTTTTAATCTATGAATCTCTAAAATCCTCACTGATCTTAATTCATATAGCAGAATGAACCATTACAGTGATGTCTGTGCCTTTGATGACAACAAAGCACTGGAACCTCCTGTAGAATAGTCAAATACCTTGTGTGTGTAAACATTTGTTAATAAAGCTACTTCTGATGACTGACATCAAGAGATGTTACAAAGTATCACATTTTTAAAGGGCTGCAAATTTACTATCCTTTCATGTCTTTTTGTCAAACATAAAATCTGAATCTATGAATGAGAGCTAGATATGTATATGTGCACTCACAGCGTGACTGGTAAGCCCTGGAGACTTCATTAAACTTCTGTAGCTCCTTGGCACAGTTCTGCTCATAGCTGCGACCCTCGCGCTGCTGACAGGCACGGGCACGCTGCTCCAAGATTTTCACAATCTCCTGGTCCACCTTGCTACAAATAAAAGAATCATAACTTTCAGAGTGAAGTCAGAAAATAATGAAAAATATCTCAACAGGACAAGGCAAAGTCTATTGGTGCTCTAGTATGGTCCCAAAGAACCATTATCCAGCACAATCTGATGATTCCTCTAATGAGATCCACCTGATTGCATTCTGAATCTTGTGTAATTAAAGATAGATACCCAACTCATCAAGCTAGGCTGGACAATACTCACATGCCTACTGAAATTCTCCACATTTTGTAATATTACAACCTGGTAGTAAAATGGACTTAACTTCAGCTTTTAATACTTGATTTTTTTCACAATATGCCCACTGTTGGTGGAGACTGCTGGTGAAATAAAATGTACCACAGATTCTCTCTCAAATCCAGGTTTGACCATTGACCACTTAGGCCTAGCACATTAAGGTTCTTGGTTTTGAATCAATTCAGTGGAAATCTGACTTGAGGCCATTTTGATTGAAGGTGACACTTCATTGCAGGTATTCTTCTAGGCCTGTCTTATTTGGCTCCATTCATTTTGCCTGAAACCCTGACCAATGTCTCCAGTCCAGTGGGGACAGTAAAATCAGGGTGGTAAGCAGCGATGTGTTCCTGCCAAACACAGCACTTTGGGCCAAGTTCAGTTTCGGTCTCATCAGACCAGAGTACCTTAAACATCTCAGATATGTCAATCAAGAAAGTCCAATCGGGATTTCATTAATGCAAAGCTTTGTCGAACTGCGGCTGTCTTGCAAGCGGCTTCTCCGACACGAGCCACTAATCTCCTCAGATTTCTTGTTTGCTTGTCTGTCTTATTTCTTTGCATTTTACACAACAGGTTTACGATCTGCATATAATGACACAAACTGTATAGCTTATTCACTCTACTTCAAACTGATGGGCCCTTCTTGACATGTATCAATAATCATGTCCATTTCAGATCAAGTTTGTACCACTACAAAGTGGAAGGTAGGTAGGTAGGTGTGTGTGTGTATGTGTGTGTGTATATATATATACTTATCCAAAGCATTTTATATTCCAGTCCTTTTGGCTGGAGAGACTTACTGATCTCTTCTCCACTGCATTTCTGCTTCATAATAGCAGACATAATCGCCTTCTTGGCACTCAGTTAGCTCGGGTACACGTCGAAACTTCTGGTGGTAGTAGTGGAGTTTGTTTTTGGGCTGTAGGCTTTCTAAAGCATCTAAAATAAACAGTAAACATAAATAGTGAGCTACCAAAGTGAGTTATCAAATCTTCCAGCTGCAGGAGATACTAAAGTCATGCTAGATTCATTGCTAGCAATAGGATATAACTGAGGCCGGTGTTGTTATTATTCACGTTTATCTATAAAAACAGAAGTTAGGTGGCTACATTACATTTAAAACCATGCCCGAGACATACACAGCTCTAGAGAGTGATTAACAGAGACAGGAGCAGGTTATAATAACGTGCTGGAGGAGAAAGAGATGAGGGTAAACTCACTCCTGAATGCGGTCACAGGAAGGTCCACAGAGTAATAGAAAATCTTTGATGCAATTAAAACGGGGTTTGGAAGAGCAGTCTGTTTATCAACCACCGGAGTCCGCCGCGGTGGCTCGGGGTACGCGTCCTTATTATAATCATCAGGCATTTTCAGATGATTTTTTTATTTAGAAAAAAGACCTCGTATATATTCGACCTCAAACCCTCGGTCTTTTTCTACACCGCGCATGCGCGCTTGATCCAACATGGAGGAAAGGGCAAACCGGATTCGCTGCTGGAAATCAAAATGTAATTGGCGTATTAAATATATAAGTCTGAAGTACTCAAATGTATCATTCATAAAATAAACAAATATATAAATAAAACAAACAAGCAAAATCAATAAGAGAGTTCATTACGCAATTGAGAGGTCAAATGTAAAAGGTCGTGAGTGACGCCGTGTGTTGTCACTCCTTTGCCACTAGAGGTCGTTGTTTATTAAATGAGGCTTTAATAAACAAATGAGTAGGCTTGTATTTGCCATACCAGACATACACATACAGCACAGTGAAACGAAGCGATGTTCCCCCATGACCTACATAGAAAATAAATAAACAAAAGATAATGTAATCTCTGTTATTTCTTTGGTTAAATAAATATGCAGTTGCGTACCTACTCTGATAATAGGAAATGCTTGTTCGATTCAATTCAGTTACATTTTATTTATATAGCACTTTTAACCAAATCAGCTTTACAGAAATAAATATATTACAAATATACATTTATAATTAATTTTCAACAAATATACATTTATAGATAACTCTCTATGTTTGTCACTAACCTTTAGCCAGTGGTGAATATGACAAGGGAAAAACTCACTGAGATGGTGTGAGGAAGAAACCATAAGAGGAACCAGACTCAAAAGGGAACCCATCCTCATCTGGGTGGCACTAAACATCCATTCCTTCTAGTTCCATCATTGTTGAGGTTATCAACTGTTCACTGATGAAAAATTGACTGTAAATCTGCTCATGGTGATTGTACTTCTAAGCCATTGTAGCAAACTCTTTGTGATTACTGTCCAAATCCATCATCATGGTTCTTGAGTTTAACCCTCAACAGGAACATCGTGGATCTTTGGTTTGTTTATGTGGAACCATCCTTAGCTGCAGCAAGTGATCTCCAATTATAAAGAACTCCATCCAGGGGTACGGCATCAGGATAAATCAGGTGAGTTCTGAAAGAAAAAAATCACAGTATCACTTGTACCTCTGGAGCATGTTTGACTCGACAGAAAGAGAGAGAGAGAGAGAGAGAGAGAGAGAGAGAGAGAGAGAGAGAGA
>JAAIIK010000022.1:5056137-5069297 GCA_014706435.1 Silurus glanis
AGAGAGAGAGAGAGAGAGAGAGAGAGAGAGAGAGAGAGAGAGAGAGAGAAGAAGGGTAACAGGTAGAGAGAGAGAAAAACGTGTTAGTAGGCATTCTTATTGTTCAATAATACGTAGGGACACTATGCAGTATGACTGGAGGGCAAATATGACTTAGATGTGACAGCATAACTAAAAGAGAGAGCCAGAAGATAACATAGACATGAGGGATCTCAGGGATATAAGATATCACCATCAACAAACTTAAGTGAATGCGTGATAATGAAGGGACCACAGCATTTAAATATCCCAGTTCACAAAAATCACTATAACCATGACTCCTCCAGATCTTCTGCTTTACCTAAGGCAAACCTCCTCAGCAGCTTAATTTCCATATTGGGCAATGTCTGCAATGTACCCCATACTGCCAAAGGTATGTGAACACCATGTACACAAGGTCAAGTACAAACAACCAGGTTTTTTGTATGCTGTAGCATTATGATTGTCCTTCACTAGAGCTAAGGGACTTAGCCCAAACTTGTCCCAACATCACTGAACACTTTTTTTTTTCTCAATTGTATGCCATGCCTTCTTGCCCAGTGACAGTACATGGCATCACTAATGTTCTTATGCTTGAATGGTCACAAATTTTCACAGCCACATTTAATTTGGCCACATACTTTTGGCCACACAATGCATTTATTTTCAATGATATGAGTAAAATCAAGAATAACAGAGACTGCTGAGATGGTGGAACAGATAACTAGTCCACCATCTCAGCAGGCTACATCAGTTTTAAGAGCTCACTCAGTGTTGCCACTTGGCAACACCAGGCTTAGGTGAAAAGCAATCCCTCTTATCTGAGCCAATTTAGAGTCCTTAAACTTTAGGTCCTCTTAAGTATGAATCTTAGGACAGCGCTTTGCTCTGTCAACCTTGTGCTTGAACCACAAGATCATCGATGGTCAGTGAGTGCCTATTATTTGCTTGTCTTTCTTTTTTGTTTCTTTAAAGGGACAATACTATAGAAGTCTATACTGTAATATTTATATATAAATATAGTCAAGCGAAACACAAAATTCTAAAATAATTTTTTGTTAATTATGTTTACCTACAAATTAAATGTTGAGTAATGTGATATGTGCATTATTACACTGCACAATTATGCAAATTATACATTTACAATTTTTTTTTTTTTTTATTTTTTTTTTAATTTAACCTTTATTTTTTCCAGGAAGGTCCCATTGAGATTAACAGAAATCTCTTCTTCCAGGGAGTCCTGGCCAAGGTGGCCATATAAAAATGTATATCCCTATCTAGCAACTCTCACATCTATGAGGTCTGTATAAGGAGAAGAATACAATCACACTGAAGTTCTGTTTTCAGCAAAAGAAAAACTTTTTTTTTTTTTTTAGTTTCATAGGGGTGACAGGATTAAATTTAAGTTTAAGACATGTCATAGATCTTTTGTTTTGTGGTAATTCTAGAATTCATGTGTTGTTAATGTGTAATTTAAATACTAGTGTGCAGAAAGTAAAACCTTGATGACTATAGTGTAATTTATGAATGTATGCCGTCCTCATAGTCTCACCGTAAATTTCAAGCCCCGCGCCATGGGCACATGGGTTTCCTGCCCCACAAGCAGAGTAAGAGGCATCGTGGAATGGTGCGCAGTTGGCCCAAAGATGATCCCAAACAGCCCATCCACCTCACAGCGTTCCTGGGCTACAAGGCTGGCATGACTCATGTGCAAGAAAAAAATGCAGCTCAAAATTTAGCCCATGGATACGTCTGTGTGTGGTGGCTCTTGAAGCACTGACTCCAGCTGCATTCCACTCTTTGTGAATCCCCCCAAATTCTTGAATGGGCTTTGTTCACGTTTTTTTACCACATTTGTTTCTTCCATTCAACTTTCCATTAATGTGCTTGGATACAACACTCTGTCTGCAATATTGAAATTTTTCACAATATGCATTTTTTTAAGTAGACCTAATATTTCAAAGGTGAACAGCATTGAGATGAGTACTGAGGTTTATAAAATATATTTAAAAAGTAAAATGTCCCTTGCTGAAAAAAGATTGAGACCCCTCCTATGCAAGTCAAATCACATAAAGTCACTGTTTATTATGAGACAGTTTCTTTTGTCTATTTAAGTTCATGTCTTTGGCCAATGCCACACTTTTGTTTCTCAGGTCATAAACAAATTTATCACATGAACTAATGCTGGTCTGAACATTATATTTCAAATGGCCAAAATAAATAGATTTTCTTGTTCCAGACTGCACAAGCCACACTCAAGTCAGTGTATTTATTAAATGCAGTGGATAAATAATCTTTTACCCTCCCTGTAATAAATGTTTCTGCCATGTCAGTTTAAGCATGAGGTAGCAGTTTCAAATGGCAGTTTAAAAATAAACAAAGGCTTTAAACAGAAGTGGGTATCACTTTTGCACTGACATTTGCGGTGTTTTATGTTTAATTATGTCAGTAACCACTTCACTGAAATGGTGATAAATTGAACTGACACATATGATGTGCAGTAATTTCAATTGAAAATGCTCTTTGGATGAGTGTCATATTTTCTTTTCTATATCACTTTTTACTTTCCAAACAGAGGGAATGACAAATACATAGTGTACATATAACAATAGAAAATGTTAAGTAAAGCATTTAGATGTTTTTGCACACTTAAATGGTTAAATTGTCTGGTGCTTGTATAGTGGTGCTTAATCCTGAACTCAGGTTACTGTCAGAGTGTCATGATCTGAATCAGTGTGTATGATCCATGTTCTGGGGACCATGGAAAATACCTGAGTAGTTGCACTTTTTTTTTTTTACTGTACATAAATTATTCTGCTGCATTTATAAAATATTAGAGTGTTGTTGAAATTGAATGATTGCACTCTTACTTAACTATGTATTGCAACTATGAAATGTTTTACTGCTTTACTTTCCTTTGTTTTTAAATGTAATTTTATTAAATACACAGCATATTCATTACAAATCCCAAAGGTCTCTTCCTCTCTTTTCAATCCAATAACTGCATATTATACACCAATGAAATGGGTGGAATTTAATTTGAACATCCATTCAGAAAAAAAGATTTAAGACTAATGCTACACAATATTGTTATCAATATATATCTATACATGTGTTTCTGAATATATAAGTCAACCACAAGACAACAGTGTGAAACTTCAGGATGAGCTCCCTCGTCCTAACTCCTAAAATATGGTCCTAAAATGTTGAGCGAAAAGACAAAAAATATGGTGTGAAAAAGCATGCTGAAGTAAATTTTACTAATTTGCTAATGTTAGCTGGCAAAATTAAAAAAAAATAACCTGTTCTTTAATTCGTTATCAAGTTAGTTAGTGTTGGTCATGTGTATTTGAGACAGAGATTTACATATTACATGTTTTTAGGGATGACATAACTGCTTGAAAGCAAAACTCATTTAAGAGTTATAAATAAGTTTTCATAAGCAAATTTGAAAATATTTAATATAAATTATTATTATTGTTTTATCATTTATTTAATATTTCTTTCTTTTTTT
Organism: Silurus glanis; assembly: GCA_014706435.1. NCBI lineage: Eukaryota > Metazoa > Chordata > Actinopteri > Siluriformes > Siluridae > Silurus > Silurus glanis. The sequence goes on from JAAIIK010000022.1 coordinate 5,059,670, forward strand.
TTACATACATTAAGTAGCAAAAAAAAAAAGAATATTCAAATTTTCTTGACATTTTTTTGCCTAATACCTTAAATTTTTACTTCATAGATTTCACAGGTCCTATATAGTAATTTTAATACAATATAAATTCTCAATAAATTAGAATATCATTAAAAAGTTTATTTATGCTAGTAATTCAATACAAAAAGTGAAATTCATATATTATATAGATTCATAACACAGACTGATATATTTCAAGTGTTTGTTTCTTTTAATTTTGATGATTTGGGCTGAAAATGAACAAAAACCCACCAATTCACTCTCAAAAAATTAGACACATTTGTTTCTTCCATTCAACTTTCCATTAATGTGCTTGAATACAGCACTCTATGAACAGCCAGCTTCTTTAGCGATGACCTTTTGTGTCTTACCCTCCATGTGCAGGGTGTCAATGATCAAAGTCAGCAGTCAGTCCCCCATGATTGTGTAGCCTGAACCAGACTAAGACACCATTTAAAGGCTCAGGAAACCCTTGTGTTTGGATTTAATGAGCTGATTAGAGTGTGACACCATATATTATATATTGACATATTATTATTGAATATAGGACATATAGAATGCTTTTGTATAAAATGTTTTTAAGTGTGTTACCTTTTAATATCATCTTTATATTATATTACTTTTATATCTTACTGTCATGAAAATAAGTAGCAGTCTTTTTGTCTGTCTTACAGATGCGCCTGCTTCCACTGAGGCAGAAGAAAGCCCACATCATGGAGGTGCAGGTGAATGGAGGCACTATAGCTGAGAAGGTGGACTGGGTGAGGGAGAAGCTGGAGCAGCCTGTGCTTGTGTCTTCTGTCTTCTCCCAGAATTAAATGATCGATGTGATCGGGGTAACCAAGGGCCATGGTGTAAAGGGTAAAATGGATGATGGGACAGTTCTCCTTGCTATGCAGCAGATGAAATGCTGATTCAGAACTTTGAAACAGCTGTGCTCTCTCCTGTCACACATTGCACAATTTTTAGTCTAAAGTTTAAGCATGATTATTTATAATTTTTTTATACCATATACATATATACCATATATACCATATACAATATACCATATTTATTTTTTTGCTATTAAATCCATACTACATGATTCAATAGGGACAAATTAGAATTAAGCTTTCACAGTGTGATAAATATTATATTTTAATATCTGTTTAAACCTCTAAACTTTTGCACAAGCCTTAGTGCCGGTCCCAAGCCCGGATAAATGGGGAGGGTAGCGTTAGGAAGGGCATCCAGCGTAAAAACATGTGCCAAATCAAACATGCGGATGGTCCGCTGTGGTGACCCCTAACGGGAGAAGCCGAAAGAAAGAACGTTATAAAAAGTGCCCCCTTTTCAAGGGATAGCATATTTACATTATATGCACTGCATATATTAGATCAGTATGGACTTTGACATACAGTCCTCTCAGACAGTAATGGAATGGCATTACTAGACAACTATTATTTTTATGTACAGACAACTGAAAACATTTGGGGTTGATATAAGATGAATATATTCTTGAAATTTTGTGTACTTTTGTGAACTTTTCTCTTCTTGCTGATGAGCGATTTGCATCGTGTTAGGTTAGAACTCTTTATTTCTTGTATCAAAGTCTTCAAACCTTGTTAGGTAGGGGGCTCAAAAACATGTTCTAAGTTGTAGATATCAGGAAATTAAAGGTGAAATTCAATTATATTATCCCATTTTGATCGTCTAATTTCAAACCCAAATGTCTTGTCCTTGCTGTTCCAGTACTTTTGGAGGAAACTGCATATGTGTGTTGATGTTTATACCTTAGTGTTTTATGCTGATCTATGCTGATTGGTCAGAATGTGTATTTTTCTACAACACAAAGGCTCAGACATTAGTTTAGGCAGCAAGGTATACGTTAACACATTGTTTCCAATAGATAATTATTTCTGTAGTAAAAAAACAATATAGAGATATGGTGGACACTTCGAAGAAACATGTAACATTAAACTTAAAAAAAAAAAAAACGTTTTTTGTCAGGAGATGTTTATTTAGCATTTTTGGAAAGAGTCTTCAGTGTCAGTGCTTTGTAACAGAACTAAAGCTGAAATTACTAAGGGTTTTGTGGTTTCTCTGTAACACTGCACATTTACATTTATAGCATTTGGCAGATGCCCTTATCCAGAGTCACTTACAGTTATCTAATTTATAGAACTTCAGCAGTTGAAAGTTAAGGGTCTTGCCCAAGGGGCCAGCAGTGGCAGATTGGTGGTGCTGAGATTTGAATTAATGACCTATGTATGATGTGTATTTCATTCATAAATAAGGGATGTTAGCATCAACAAATTGCTGTGAGGAAGAAAACACTTTAATACATGCTGCTACTAGAAAGTAATCAGCTGCCACCACACCATCTTGGACTTTTTGTAATTGTATACTTATGTAACAGTACATCATGTCATGCTTTGTTCTTTATGCCATACTACATTCACCTTTGTGTGTTTTAGTCCCTTCTCATGCAATCCACACGCAAGGCCAAGGAATCAATTGACCTCAAATTTATAGACACCACTTCCAAGTTTGGTCATGGCCGCTTCCAGCCCGCCCAGGAGAAGTTTGCTTTCATGGTAAAAAAAGAACATTAAACCAGGCAAAAAAGCATATAGTGAACAATTGTTTTATGACATGAATTATAATGAACAACCTTGACTCAAGCTTTATGAATTCTACTATTCAATTTAAAATAAATTTGAGTGCATACAAAAAAAGAAAAAACTGTTCGCTGTGATTATCTTTTTTTTCTCTTCATCTTTCAGGGCCCTCAGAAGAAACACATGCTGACAAAAGCATCTGAGCCTGTCAAGGAGACTCTGTGATGTGCTTTGTCTTTTCTTTACTTATATATATATATATATATATATATATATATATATATATATATATATATATATATATATATATATATATATAATATAAAATAAAAGACAATTGCTTTGTCGAGACTTCTTTCAGAGCTTCATGTTCTGTGTAGTGATTCAAATTTCACATTTTGATTCTCTGCTCTTGTGTCTAAATTGTCAATTTATGGCCAGATACCATTTTCAAATGGTGAGAACTAATGGTTCGGGTTGGTACTTTAAATGTTGGTACTATGACGGGTAAAGGGAGAGAGGTAGCTGATATGATGGAGAGGAGAAAGGTAGATATGCTGTGTGTTCAGGAGACCAAGTGGAAAGGGAGTAAGGCCAGGAACATTGGAGGTGGGTTTAAACTGTTTTATCATGGTGTGGATGGGAAGAGAAATGGTGTAGGGGTGATTCTGAAGGAAGAGTACAGTAAGAGTGTAGTGGAGGTGAAGAGAGTTTCTGATAGGGTGATGATCGTGAAGGTGGAAGTTGAAGGGATGATGATAAATGTCATCAGTGCCTATGCTCCACAAGTTGGCTGTGAGATGGAGGAGAAGGAAAGATTCTGGAGTGAATTAGATGAAGTGGTAGATGGTGTACCTAGGAAAGAACGATTGGTGATTGGGGCAGACTTTAATGGGCATGTAGGTGAAGGGAACAGAGGTGATGAGGAGGTGATGGGTAGGTATGGTTTTAAGGAGAGGAATGTGGAAGGGCAGATGGTGGTAGATTTTGCTAAAAGGATGGAAATGGCAGTGGTGAATACGTATTTTAAGAAGAAGGAGGATCATAGGGTGACCTATAAGAGTGGAGGAAGGTGCACACAGGTGGATTATGTTCTGTGTAGGAGATGCAACCTGAAGGAGATTGGAGACTGTAAGGTGTTGGCAGGGGACAGTGTAGCTAGACAGCATCGGATGGTGGTCTGTAGGATGGTTTTGGAGGCGAAGAAGAAGAGGAGGAAAGTAAGGATTGAAAGAAGAATAAGATGGTGGAAACTGAAGGAGGAAGAGTGTAGTGTGAGGTTCAGGGAAGAGGTCAGACAGGGGCTTGGTGGTGGTGAAGAGGTGCCGGATGATTGGGCAACTACTGCAGGAGTGATGAGGGAGGCAGCTAGAAAAGTACTTGGTGTGACATCTGGAAATAGAAAGCAAGACAAGGAGACGTGGTGGTGGAATGAGGAAGTGCAGGAGAGCATTAGGGGAAAGAGGTTGGCAAAACAGAAGTGGGATCGACAGAGTGATGAGAAAAGTAGGCAGGAGTACAAGGAGATGCGGCAGCAGGTAAAAAGGGATGTGGCGAAAGCCAAGGAAAAGGCATATGAGGAGCTGTATAAGAGGTTGGACACTAAGGAAGGAGAAAAGGATTTATACCGATTGGCCAGGCAGAGGGACCGAGCTGGGAAGGATGTACTGCAAGTTAGAGCAATAAAGGATGGAGAGGGAAATGTGTTGTCTAGTGAGGAGAGTGTGTTGAGAAGATGGAGGGAGTATTTTGAGCAGCTGATGAATGAGGAAAATCAGAGAGAGAGAAGGTTGGAGGATGTGGAGTTGGTGAAGCAGGATGTAGATAGGATTAGTAAGGAGGAAGTGAGAGCAGCGATTAAGAGGATGAAGAATGGAAAGTCGGTTGGACCAGATGACATACCAGTAGAAGCGTGGAGATGTTTAGGAGAGATGGCAGTGGAGTTTTTAACCAGATTGTTTAACAAGATTCTGGAAGGTGAGAGGATGCCTGAGGAATGGAGAAGGAGTGTGCTGGTACCGATCTTTAAGCATAAGGGAGATGTGCAGACCTGCAGTAACTACAGGGGAATTAAGTTGATCAGTCACACCATGAAGTTATGGGAAAGAGTAGTGGAAGCCAGGCTGAGAGAAGAGGTGACCATCTGTGAGCAACAGTATGGTTTCATGCCGAGGAAGAGCACCACAGATGCCTTATTTGCTTTGAGGATGTTGATGGAGAAGTATAGAGAAGGACAGAAGGAATTGCATTGTGTATTTGTGGATTTAGAGAAAGCGTACGACAGGGTGCCGAGAGAGGAGTTGTGGTACTGTATGAGGAAGTCAGGTGTGTCAGAGAAGTATGTGAGGGTGGTGCAGGACATGTATGAGGACAGTGTGACGGCAGTGAAGTGTGCAGTAGGTACGACAGACTGGTTCAGGGTGAAGGTTGGACTGCATCAAGGATCGGCCCTGAGCCCTTTCCTGTTTGCAGTGGTGATGGACAGGTTGACGGACGAGGTCAGACAGGAGTCTCCCTGGACTATGATGTTTGCAGATGATATTGTGATTTGTGGTGAGAGTAGAGAGCAGGTTGAGAAGAGCCTGGAGAGGTGGAGATATGCGCTGGAGAGAAGGGGAATGAAAGTCAGTAGAAGTAAGACAGAGTACATGTGTGTGAATGAGAGGGAGGGCAGTGGAGTGATGCGGTTGCAGGGAGAAGAGGTGGAGAAGGTGGAGGAGTTCAGGTACCTGGGGTCAACAGTGCAAAGTAATGGGGAGTGTGTTAGAGAAGTAAAGAAACGAGTGCAGGCAGGGTGGAGTGGGTGGAGAAGAGTGACAGGAGTGATTTGTGATAGTAGGGTATCTGCAAGAATGAAAGGGAAAGTTTATAGGACTGTGGTGAGACCTGCGATGTTGTATGGATTAGAGACAGTGGCATTGAGTAAAAGACAGGAGGTGGAGCTGGAGGTAGCAGAGCTGAAGATGTTAAGGTTTTCGTTGGGAGTGACGAGGATGGACAAGATTAGAAATGAGTTTATTAGAGGGACAGCCCATGTAGGATGTTTTGGTGACAAGGTGAGGGAGGCGAGATTGAGATGGTTTGGACATGTGCAGAGAAGGGACATGAATTATATTGGTAGGAAAATGCTGAAGATGGAGCCACCAGGTAGGAGGAAAAGAGGAAGGCCAAGGAGGAGGTTCATGGATGTGGTGAGGGAAGACATGCAGGTAGTTGGTGTGAAAGAGGCAGATGTAGAGGACAGGGTGGTATGGAGACGGATGATCCGCTGTGGCGACCCCTAATGGGAGCAGCCGAAAGAAGAAGAAGAAGAAGAAGAAGATTCAGCAGCTTCAGCAGTTTCTATGTCATAATAGTTTAAGTTCACCAAGAAATATTCTTTTGCAACAAGGGTAATATTTTTTTCACTCAGAATCTGCCATTTTCCATCAGAGCTGTGCGTAGCTCAAGTACATTTGCCTCAATTTCCTCTCCAATGTATGAGAACTATTGCAAATATGGCACACAACATCACAATTTTCACTTTTTCCATCATGTCCTTTGTATCCAGGCATTATTCTGAACTGTGCTCCTGTTGATCCCGGCTTTCCCCAGAGAAATTCTGAGACATGTCAGTATTGTCCATCCCAGAAGACATAAGAGGGAGGTACAAGTCATCCATGTTGGGCATTACAAAGATTTCCTGTGTACAACCGAAATATAATGCTGGTTAGAGACCTGTATAATGGCTAGCACAGATATATATATATATACTTAATATAATATACTTTAAATATGTGTTAAATATTGCATATATGGAAATCGGAAATATTGTTTGCACTTCAAAGTAAATGAATGTCACGTGACCTGAAATTCACACTGCAGTTTCCTCTCTATCCACTCAGTTACATGAGTGAATGTGACCGCTCTCTCACCCAGCATAGGCTTCACTTTTAGGTCTAGTCTTGGTGGAACACGGAAACTGTACCTACACATGCATATTAACACACATACACACATGATTACTAAAGTCTAAAGATTTTTGGTTTATTAAAATGAATAATTTAAAGTGGAAGAATAGCAGTACCATATTCGGTCAGTGGGGGGTGGTGGAATGTTAACAGCTAAAGGTCCTGAAAGCTCCTGCACTTCAACGCTAAGTAGCAGGGGAGTGTTGGAGACTTCAGTGATTTTCTTTTTAATGTACTCGTTTTCTGTGGCTTTCTGGAAATATTGCGATTTGGCAATCTTGTCCACAAATCGCAGAATTTTCCTGCTGGTGCTGCTCCCACCATGCCTAGAGATGTAAAGATTAAAATTTACTTACCTTTGCAGTTAGAATAGTTTCCTAAAGAAAGAATAATTTAAAGTCTAAGGTAATAAGAGGATTATTACCCCTTAGTCCCAGTGTATATACTCTTATCTCCCAGTGGGCCTTGGGGCTCGGATGGCATCAGCTCCTCTTCATCAGATGAGTCTGCACTGGATGACCCTTCATCACTGTCTGCAATGATACTCACCCTGGGCCTTGTAATAACAAACAAACATACATGTGCAGATTTCTGTTAAGAGAGTTGCAGTCTCTATAAATATAACTATTCAGGTAAATATTATCCCAACCCTTAATATTTAGCAGAGTTTTGAATAACACAGTGTAGAAAGTCGCGCACCATTGTTAATGTAACCTCCAAAGACTTTAAAACTTCTGAACTAGGCCAGTGTTATTACAATTTTGAAGCACAGGGAACAGCTTCTAATACACACAAATGCACACACACGCACGCACGCATGCACGCACACACACACACACACACACACACACACATATATCCTCCTACCCAACACTTGTGCTTGGCTCAGTGATGCAGTAAGCCCCAGAGCAGCTATCTCGGCCGAGCTTGCACAGGTTCATCTTAGTCTCCAGGGTCATGTGCAAAGATCCAGTATACATCACCTCCAGGTCCAGCCACAGGCCTGCACATACAAAAACACACACACACACACACACACACACACACACACACACACACACAAACACATGCGTTTCACATGACATTGTCATTGGGATTCAAATCATCAGTATGTCAGCTGTATCTTATGTGTTCTATCTTGCGTAACCTACTCTAATAATCACAACAGTGTTAAAGGTACAGGGTCAATGTTTCAGTCAAATTATTTTGTGTGTGTGTGTGTGTGTGTGTGTGTGTGTGTGTTTAGCTCACCTTTGTGATTCACTGAAGGTCTGGAGGTATTTAACACTTGCGGCATGCATGTGCCCAAGTCCAGTTCAGTTAGAGTCAGCTCATTCATGAAGTATGGCAACTAGCAAAAAAAAAATTATATTATGATTCTTGATGACAAAATTTCACAAATAATGGATTTGCATGTGGCTACATTACTTTTCAGTGTGAACCCTACAAAATGACAATGATAAGATTTACATAATTCAGCCTGAAATATAGATGTCACAGTGCCAACTTTTAAATAAGTAAGTATAAGGGCAATAAGGCTTGGTGTCAGTGGCACAGTTCCAGAGTTCATGAACTTTAAACTTGACTTTGGGTTACTGTCCTTGTGAAATTACGGTGTTCTCACCATGTACTGTATATATCAATGTTGTTTCTACCACCTGCCAAATTAAAAACTTTAAATTGATGTAAAATGTGTGTTTGTATGTGAATGGTACGTCCTCATGGCTCAGTAGCTGTGGGCTGCTGTTGAGTTCAAATCTTGGCACCAAAAAGGTACCACAATTGGATCCTTGTGCAACGATTATTAAACCTCAACTACATCACTAGTCGTATCATTTCTCAATTGTAAGATAACAGTGTCAGCTAAATGAGAGATTATAAATTGTGTCCCAGTGGATACCTGGTCCAGAATAAAGTGCTTTCCTAAAATGAATAAAAAGTATTTAGACAATACATGCCTAATCTTGTAAGTATCTCATTCTCAAGCTTAATGGTTTACTATATGGTTCCAGCTAAATCAGCACTACGCTACAAAATGATTTGTGCCTCAGCTCTAGACTGCACCCTCATGAGCAGTTTTAGGGAGAGAGAGAGAGAGAGAGAGAGAGAGAGAGAGAGAGAGAGAGAGAGAGAGAGAGAGAGAGAGAGAGAGAAAGAGAGAGAGAGAGAGACGTTCTTCAGCAGCCATTCTCAAACATCAGAAACCTGCACTTTAACTGCACAACATCCACCAATCATCTAAGAGGGGGGAATTTGTTAATCTTAGACAGGCTTACTACAGTTCAACTGCAAACAGAAAACTGTTATTAGCCTCCATCTGAACAGGGCAACTTAAATAGTTTGTTCTTACAATTGTTTTGTAAGAAAGAAGATGCTATACTAGTGAATGATGTGGATAGGTTCTCTTAATCCTGCATTCTTACCCTAATCTTGCTCAGCTTCTTCTGGATTTTGTGGGCCACCAGGTCAGCCCAGTACTTCTCCTGCAAGAAATCCCAAAAGATCCTCCCAATAAGGGCATTGATCCAGGCCAGATCTGCACACCCTGTTATTGGATCCCTGAAAAACTGCAGCAAAGAGAAAAGAAGAACATAAGCATGCAACCACAAGGAATAATCTATAGGGACATTACACTGCTCAAAGGTTAGTTTTAAGATTCTGGTACAGATAAGACTGAGGGAAATGTAAATGCTTAAAAGGTTAGAAAAACTGCTTAAAAATTGTTACCTTATAAAAACATTTTAGAAAATTTAATGAGTGAACTATGTTAAAAAATAAAAAAATACGTAACTGATGTTTACGACTAAAGATTGAGCCTTTATTCAGAATTGTGAAAATCTCTTTCTTGAGCTAAACCAAGCTAAAAAATCTGCCAAAAAAAAGTCAAATTTAGTTATAATTAATATTATTTTTTTTTTTCAAGCCCAGGTACTCTTTAAATAAAGAACAGAAGAGAGATGGTTGTCATATACTTAAAATCACATCATATCACATCATATCATATCATATCATATCATATCATATCATATCATATCATAT
>JAAIIK010000022.1:5089899-5106468 GCA_014706435.1 Silurus glanis
TCTCTCTCTCTCTCTCTCTCTCTCTCTCTCTCTCTCTCTCTCTCTCTCATTAAGGTTAATAAGACCAAAAAATCAGCTTGTCATGTTACTAAGACATCTGTCCTGAAGACTTTCCCATGTCAGAAAACTTCAAGTTACAATTTTGCCTCTGGCTATTACAAAGTGCTGACACTAAAAACATCTTTAAAAAAAATCTCTTCACAGACAAAAACTTCATATCTACAATTACACAGTTTAGTCCATTTAAGTTCTTGTGGATATTTTTATTCTAGATTGAACAGACCAAAATGCTGTTATTCTCACTAGTGTTGCAGTATGAATTTAGCCTACGCATTTTAAATGACTTTACAGTGCATCCGGAAAGTATTCACATCGATTCACGTTTTCCACATTTTGTTATGTTACAGCCTTATTCCAAAATGGATTAAATTAATTATTGTCCTCAAAATTCTACAAACAATACCCCATAATGACAACATGAAAGAAGTGTTTGAAATCTTTGCAAATTTATTACAAATAAAAACAAAGAAAAAAAATCACATGTACATAAGTATTCACAGCCTTCACAGCCAAGACACTAAAAATGTATCCTGTTTTCACTGATCATCCTTCAGATGCTTCTACAACTTGACTGGAGTCCACCTCTGGTAAATTCTGTTGATTGGACATGAATTTGGAAAGGCACACACCTGTCTATATATGGTCATACAATTCGTGCATATCAGAGCACAAACCAAGCCATGAAGTCCACAGAATTGTCTGTAGACCTCCAAGACAGGATTGTATTGAGGCACAGATCTGGGGAAGGATACAGAAAAAATTTTGCAGCATAGAAGGTCCCAGTGAGCACAGTGGCCTTCATCCTCCATAAATGGAATACGTTTGGAACCACAAAGAAAGCAAAACTGAGAGATCTGGGAGAAGGACCTTAGTGAGGGCGGTGACTAAGAACCCGATGGTCACTCTGAAAGAGCTCCAGCATTTCTCTTTGGAGAGAACCTTCCAGAAGAACAACCATCTCTGCAGCACTCTACCAATCAGGCCTTTATGTTAGAGTGGCCAGATGGAAGGCACCCCTCAGTTAAAGGCACATACAGCCTGTCTAAATTTAGCCAAAAGGCACCTGAAGGACTCTTGAACCATAAGAAGCTAAAATGTAACTCTTTGGCCTGAATGTCACCAGGCACCACTCATCACCTGGCCAATACCATCCATACAGTGAAGCATGGTGATTGCAGCATAATGCTTTGGGGATGTTTTTCAGTGGCAGAAACTGGGAGACTATGCAGGATCAAGAGAAAGATGAATGCAGCAATGTACAGAGACATCCTTGATGAAAACCTGCTCCAGAGACCTTAGACCTCAGACTGGGGAGATGGTTCATCTTCCAACAGGACAACAACCCTAATCTCACAGCCAAGATAACAAAGGAGTAGTTATGGAACAACTGTGTGAATGTCCCTGAGTGGCCCAGCCAGAGCCCAGACTTCAACCTAACTGAACATCTCTGGAGAGATCTGAAAAAGACTGTGCACTGACACTTCCCATCCAACCTGATGGAGCTTGAGAGGTTCTGCAAGGAAGAATGGGAGAAACTGCCCAAAAATAGGTGTGCACATATATATACTTTTATTTTTAATACATTTGCAAAGATTTCTAACAAACTTTCTCACTGTTGTCATTATGGTGTATTGTTTGTAGAATTTCGAATTTGAAATATGAAGTGCTGTGAATAGTTTCTGGATGCACTGTATATACATATGAACTCTTTCCACATTAATAGATCTTGTCACATTTCTCAAAAAACATAATCACTAGAGCATTCTGGATTTTCTGGATCAGAACTTTCAGATTCCGAATTTTTTGTAACCGCACTACATTGAGTCTACGACTGACCTTGCAATAACTGTTTGAGAACATTGCTCATACATATTTCACTGCATTTGCTCTGTTTGAACAGGCAAACTCTACGACACAGAACTGAACCTTTACATAATTACATTACCTCGATCAGTTAAGAATCTAAAAATTATTTTCCGAGCAGAACTAATAGAAGACATGACAAGACAAGTACATTCAAAAGTTACAAAATAATGAAGACAGGAAAACACAGGATATAGTAAGGGTAACAATTCTGGTGGGACTTGAAGTTAATTGTTTGTAATGCCTGGGGCTTAAAGCTTTTCCAGACACCCATTGAAAAAATAAAATAAAAATCAGTGATTGTTGAAAGGAGCCCCAGAGGAGATTGACATTGCTGTGGGTTTGCTCATACTTATGCATCAGACACTGATCGACAACGCTGATATGGTTTTAATAATCATTGTGCTGAATTTCTTTTAAAAGTATTTGCAATTGTTTATATGTGTATATATATGGAACATTATAATCTTGTATTGTTTACCATGCCACACTAAAATAAAAGGTAATGACAAGCCACCAGCCAAACTGCTATATAATAATCTTGCAAGTAGAATAGTTGTAAAGCGTCCCCTTGTGATAGTGCTCAAAAGACGAAAAAATAAAGGTTATGAAGTGGCATGTCACACACAGTACACAGTACAGGATGTGAGTCAGTGTTTTGATTGTTAAAGAGGACTTCTTTTCTATAGAATTCCCAAGCCTTGTCTGTGAGCTGAATGGATTTTTAAACACCTTGCAGGCTTTAAAAATTTCTTAATCCAGCAACAATGTCATGACATCAATAAAGTTAACAAATAAAATAAAACACAATTTGAAGATGCTTTTTGGTGACATGGTGCAACTTAACTCGTTCTGACACATGACATAAGAGACAATGTCACATCTGTTAGTTCCCATTCCAGTAGCTTTGTTCACTTGAATGGAGGTTTCAGGTTTTTGAAGATGACTGCTTCACACGGGCGTGGGTTCCTGTTTCTTCCCCCCTTGTATTCCTTTGACTTAGCACCAGCAGGACTACAGTGATGGAGCACTCAAAGCCACTCAGCATTGTGTTCACAAAAGAGGAGTTGTGCTGGTAGGGCAACCGTAATCGGACAAGGTGTTTCTTTGTTTTCATTGTGCCACCAAGTTTAGGCTAAATCAAAAATTGTTTAATGTGTTGGTCATGTATTTGTACAATGCATTACATTTTTGAAGTAATCAGTAAACAAAGTTTATTTTAATAAATTTAATAGCCCAAACCCCAACTGGCAAAATATTAAGCTTTTAATAGTCTTAACAACAAATCATTAGTCAGAAAATTTGCAAAATTTAAACAAATGCATTCTTGAAACATGTACAACTAAGTGCTCATTCAGTTTTGCTTCCCTTCAAGTGCATGGGGAAAAGACAGACAGGGAAATTCACTTATGTAGTCTTCTTGTAGACAAAGTGTACAAATATTGTATACACTATTGTACACTATTGTAAATTGGGGAAGTGGCAGCTCAGTGGTTAAGGCTCTGGGGTTCAAGCCCCGGCATTGACGAAATGCCACTCTTGGGGCCTTGAGCAAGGCCCTTAACAATTTAATCGAGGGGCGCAATAAGCTGACCCTGCACTCTGACCCAGCTTCCTACATTGCTGGGATATGTGAAGAAATAACAATTTTCCTTTGCGCTCAATAAACTATTCTAAAAATTAAACAAATAAATAAAATAGTGATAATAATTAAAAGGTTTGATGCAAAATTCAATATATGTGGGTGTTTTCAACTACTACTACTACAACTATTTTCAACTTAACTGTTTAAAGCCATCAACATTGATAGGAACAGAGTTGACCCTTCATGGAAAAAGCTTTCAACAAGTTTACCAACGGGGCTTAAACATTCATAAATATTAAATGGAAACGCAATCCCATATAAAGTTACATCATTTGTACAATTCTTACTACTTAGATTGGTTGTTTGTTATTTTGCTATTTTTGCCCTTTTTTTCAGGTGTGTAAATATAATATGTAAATATGTATACATATAACATAATTTAATTATGTTAAATATACTGTATTTAACTAAATATTGGCTATGGGTTATGATAGATACTATGTTTGAAATCCAAATAAATACACAGACAAGAGAATATACAGTAAAGCAACATTATTTACTTTACTTAGATTACTTATATTACTTATATTGCTTCCAGTTATAATAATAATATATAACTGTAAAATAAATATTGTCATTTATATGCTGTAGTGTATGTATCCTAGTTGACTTTAGTAATAAATAACAAGTTCTTGAACTATCTCCATGCTTACCTCTTCTTTGCCATTTGTTAATTAGCTGCATTTATGCACAATTATGTTATGTCATCAACCCTTTTATCTGTTATGATTGTTTTTACATTCTTGAAATCATTCATGGAGCTTATAAGATTTTGAGGGGAAATGAGGCACAATCAAAAAGAGTAGACATTTAATTCAATTAATTCTTTTTCATGAAATGACTTTTGCAAAAAAATTCAGATTTAAAATGTAAAAAGAGAAGTGTGCAGTATTTTGAATGTATTTCATTAGCAGGTGTTTGTTTTGGTTTGTGCTCAGGTACACTGGTATTTGAAATAAAGGTCAAGTGCTGTGATGACAGAGTACTTATATATAAAGCAGGCATTGCATACCTGGGGAGTTAAATTATAATTTTTTTATTTAATTATAAACTCTATTTCTTTTACTGGAGCATGGCTATGGAGCTTTTATAAAAATAAAAATAAAAACATTATTGAAAACACTCATATACATGAAGTTTAAATCAACCATGTAGGCACAAATGTATGTTGGCCACAGACAGTGAACAGGATGGCTAGAAAGGCAATGTCTAGGATTATGCTTGAGGATTTGCAGAAGATGATAGCATTTAGGGGTCAACAAGCCTGCAAAATAAATAGGATTGAATGCGGCATCACATTGTTGGGCAACCCTGTGATTCACTAGATTGCAATGCCCTTTACAGCTCCAGGGTCTTCGGTTTTGTTCCTGAGCTCAAGTTGCTGGCTTTGTAGTGTTTTCGTATTTTTGCCCTGGGTTTGATCGTTTTTTTTCCTGGGTTCTCTGGTTAACTCTCAGCCAAAAATATTGAGTGTTTTGTTCAGATAGAATGTTATTTAAGAGCATTTTACCTTTTTCAATTAGTTCCAGTATATTAAAATAGGGCTGCTATAATGTTCAGAGGGCATAAATTCAAATCCAGTACATATGGTCAGGGTATGAGATGGCAGAATGACAAGGATACCAGTCTCCCCTACATTCTACAGCTGATATGGCAGTAAGATTTATATGGTACATGAGTAGCTACAAAGCTGATGTCAGGTCAGCAAATGGGTGCTTCTGGCAGCAGCCTGCACAGTTGACATGGCCTGGAGCTAGGTGAGATGAGAAGTCTCCATATTCTCCCTGCACTCTTTCATCACCTGAGAAAGGGGGAATTCCACCTTTTCATCCTTCACAGGTTTATGCCCCACAGCATTTACATGGCTTTCTGATACGTTTCATGTGTTTTTCCCAGAATGTCAAATCTTTAGAAATTTCACTAGCTCAGTGTATGGCAATGAGCTGTACAAACCTATGGGTGTGCAATGTGTATTATTATTCCAGAATACAAAGTCCTGAAGTCTTCTGTCCTCTATAAAGCTTGTGTAAGTGCCCAGAGATGTTGCATATTGTTGGTGATTTAAGATGTGTTGACAGGCTGCACTTGCATTGGCTCTTTCCTGCACAGTGACTTTGGACATTGAGCTTTCTACAATGAGGAGTTCAAAGTAAATACAAAGGAAGAAATTAATAAAACATGTGGTGAATATGTTTAATGCATTGTATGAATACAATAGCTCTCTGAACATTTATTATCCACAAAGACATTTTCAATTAAAACCAGTTTTGGAATTTCATATTGATAAAAGCAATCCCACAATTTTTAGTCACCTCCTTAGCTATAAGACAAAAGCTTTAAAACAGATTCCAGATGCTTGCTGGGGGGCAGAAGGGATTAGGTGAAGGATGATAGGGTCACTATGCATAGGCACATTCTCACAGTGTGAGTGTGTGTTGCCAATCCCAGGCCCTTATGTGACCCTCTTCAGATCTTTTTGTCATCTGATCATAAGGCTAACCAGAGAGAGAGAGAGAGAGAGAGAGAGAGAGAGAGAGAGAGAGACAGAGAGAGAGAGAGAGAGAGAGAGGGAGAGAGGGAGAGAGGAGCAAGACACATATGCTGTTTCTTAGCATATCATCTGAAGCACTCAAAGTTCTATGGACTGACTGGCCACAGTATAATGTCCCTTCTTTTGCTCTAACAATGGGATCTTTGTTCAAACTGTAGTGTTCAGTATATAAAAGGTTACGGATTTAGTGAAGAAGCAGGGTTACATATGCTCAGTTGTCAGTGCGTAAGGTACTAAGGTACATACATTTATGACATAGTATGAAGGATTGTCACATGGTCTCACAGTAGACATATATTCAGGTCTAATGCACTACTGGGTTACAGCTACAGTCATCTCTTTTCGGCATGGATGAAGTATATGCAAACTCTCTCCAGCGATACTGTAATGACATTGTGAGAAAGAAAAATAATGATAATTGCATGGATGTAGTAAAATTGACCTAGTAGTATAAAAAAGTAGTATCTACTTCTAAAACTATTGACCAATACATTCCTATAGATTGTAGTGAACCAAATTAAGATTTTTATCATTAAGATTATTTTTAGCCATTTTTTTTGCAATTATTTCAAAATACAAATTAAATTATCGCGCACTAATAAATAAGAAAAATCTACATCTTGAAATAAGTCAAATCAAAAACCCGTCTATCAACGGGTTTAATAATTGTGTATATAGGTTATGTAATCTTATGAAATACTAAATAAACTCTGTTCTGCAGGTATTTTTAATTGCCCAGATGACTTTCTTTTCAATGTAAACTATATTCAAGGCCACTGAGATGCTTCCTGTGCCTTTGTTTTTAGATGCAATGAATTAAACACAAAGTTCAAAGTTGCAGAACACTGCAGTCTAATTTAGTGTTCTGAACTCCATGCAATGTTATGTGTGTGCTCTTAAACAATAAGATTTACTGTAATTCTGTATATTCACTGTATAGTCATAACCACAAATGTTAACTTTAAATCCTCGATTCTTTGTTTAGTGAGCATTTTAAAAATAAAACATCTATAAACTGAGTTTTGAGCAGTAGACCTTAAGAACATTGTTAGTACACTTAGACTTTTCAGTGACAATGAAAGCTGTGTTGTGACAGTAATTTAGTAAAGAGGTGGCTGCTCTTTACTACATTAACTGCTAACACTAGCAAGTAAAGAATTCTATCGTAGCATTTTTGTCACATGATTTCTCACAATCACAAATTTGGTTTTGTGATATAATGAAGATAACCCCAGGTAAACACTGGAAATAACTCATTGTACTTTGAAAGAGAGTAAATAGTACTTTACCAATTTAAGAGCACAGAAGTATACCAGCTTTGCATGCAACATGCTTTACCAAGAGTGGGGAAAAAAAAAAAACTTATCTGACTGGTAATTCAAGATCAGTTGTCTTTTGCTAATTCTAAACTTCTCAGTTGCCTCAAAATGTAGCTGGACGGCATAATTATTAGTTAAAATGACAGGGAGGAGCTGTTGCACTGCTGTTGTTGAAGATGTATGCAGAGAGATGTTTTAGAAACGTAGGTCATCAGTGTAAGGGACAAATCTTCTTCCAGAAGCATGGACAATAAAACTGATGCAATGACTCTTGTTTGCAGTTCTGATGGGAGCGTTTGTACAACGCAAGGATTCATCTTGTTAACACTATTTGACTTACCTAATTAGTATGCTGTATATTTTCTATGAGTTGAAACATACTCTGACTAATCACTTCATTAAGAACGTCTCCATTTTTATTTAATCATCCATTCATGCCTATGATTGTGCCCACTGTAGCCTCAGATTCTTGTTTTTGGCTGACAGGAGTGAATGTTGCCTTCTGCTTGGTCCACCAGATGATTAGACCACTCACGAGTTCTTTTCTGCTTTTCTGCTCACCAGAGTTGTAAAGTGTGGTTATTTTAGTTACCGTAGCCAGTCTGTCAGCTTGAACTGGTCTGCCCATTCTCTTCAGATCTTTCTCAGCAACAATGTGTTTCTGCCCACAGAGCTATCAAACACTCAATGTGTCTTGTTTTTGCACCATTTTGTGTAAACTCTAAAGACTGTTGATCAAATAACAGGTCAGCAGTTCCTGAAATATTTCAAACCATCCTGTCTGGCACCAACGGTTATACCACCATAAAAGTCAGTGAAATCAAATTTTTTTTTCCCATTCTGATGTTCATTTTGAGTATTATCTGTAGCTCTTGACCTGGATCTGCATATTTAATGTGTTTTTTCTGTGTCACATGACTGGAGAATTGCATGAATGTGCAGGTGTATAGGTGGTCCTAAAAGCAGTTTAATTACAATTAATGATTTTGATTTTAAATCATCTTTTTTTCCGCTGAAAATCCTAGGTAAGAAGTAAGCAGTGCTTTTTAAAAAAAAACATTTCACTTGTACAGTATTATCTTAGAAAGAGTGTGCCAATATTTCCACACACCCCTATGTATATATAAACACACAACTACACCACTCAGTTTCTTCTGCTGTCAGCTTAGTAGCTACAAATGTGCATTAATCCAGAGGTGAGCTGCCAAGCATGAAACTTTAACTTGAACCTATTACAACTGCTTTATAATCTTTTGTGCGTTTGCGCATTCTACCTCACTCACTTTGTTTTAATGAACACATCCGTTCTCTCAGTCTCTCCAAAACACTCACTGGAGTGCTGTACAATTCTGTTTCAGCATGACTTTGTACATCATACATCAATTAAAAATGTGCAGCTTTTACTTCTGTCTCATATGTTGACTCAGATGCCAGTCAATCAAATCCTTTTATCCATATTGCATTCTGTATCATTTGCTCAGGTACATAAGACTTGCCTCTGCAGGTTTTTCTGCACCAAAAGCATCTAGACTTCTTTTGTTTTGGACTGCCAGCTGATAAAACAGCTTCACCACTGGATGGTCAATGGCAAGATACATTAAAAAGTACAGATATTAATGCGCTCTGACTCATATTTCATATTTGTATTGGCGCTCAGCAAACATGGCACTGATTCAGATGGACATTTGCTTTATTTATCAAGTTTTTTCAGGTCAGCAGTCCTGCCCATATGCTGCTCAATCAATACTTTTTTCTTAAAAGCTGATTCATTTGTAGAGTAGTTAGCTACACAGAGGTATCTTTTTGGCATGTACCTAATAATGCCATGTCATGGCATCCGCTTTGTGCATATTTTAAGCACATTTTATCATCTCCAACCTTCTTTAACTGTGAATTTACAGCACCTGACCTGTCAGACATTAAAGATTTTATCAATGACATGCAGGTCATATATGTTCACCAGTGATTCCTTCTCTCTTTCATTCAGGGTAAAGTGTGTTTTACATACGGTTTCAGGATGAAAGGTATCCTGACCTAGGGGGGAGACAAAAGCTTTGCTGACCTGCTTTCTGTTGTCTTTGTTCCTCTGTTTTTCATCTTCTCTGACAGAAATGCTACAGGTGTGACCAGAAGCTACTATTTGTCTAGAATTGTTTTTTTAGTGTCTGTCTTCACCGAATTGTAATTTTAGACCAGAATAAAAAAAAATACGGATTCTGAAATTATTTCTGAACAACCCTAAGCAATAAAGTAAAGCAATAAAATTACACCTGCCATGTAGTATATCTTCATTTATACATGCATGAATATAAAAGCCATTGATCATTACAGCAACACACATGCAAAATCATGCAAATATGATGCATTTTTAATCTGCGGCTCATTTTGAGGAGTCATCTGAACACTCTGCTATGTTGAAACCACAGCAGCTAATAGTGGCTAGGAAAAGCCTTGGGAATACACACAACCCCTTTTCATGCCCTGTCAGGGGTGGCAGTCTTTTTCATTCCATGGTAACTGATTTTAGCTAGTGGGGGATTGTGGTATTTGCAATGAATGCGATCTTCTTTTTGGTCCCGGAAATGACAAACTGCGAATGGAACATTCTCTTTTTGGTGGAGAGGACTTGTAATTTGCCATAATGGCAGACACATGGACTCACCATCTGTAAGCCTTGAGAGGAGAAAATTTGTTGATGGGCCTCTCAGATGAATCACACATCCATGGTTCATGTGCTTTAATCAGCACCAAAATGTCTCCTTATAAAATTTTGCATATATTTCTAGATGCATAATTACATACAGCAATGGAAGAGAAGCAGAAAATGTAGTTGCTTTAATGAAGAAAAGTGAATACAGATTTTGTTATCGGTCATTGGTGATTCACAATTTGCTGATTTTGGTGTTTGTTTATTTTGTAAAACTTTCTATTAAACATTAATTAAACATGTATTAAACTTTATTTTACACTGCGGAGTTTGCAGCCAGTTTTTGAATACTAAACTGGTTATAGTTTATTATTAAACTTATATATCCAATAAAACATTTTTTTTTTTATACATTTTTGGAGTAGATAATTAGTAAATAAGAACAATTGCTAATGCTCTTAAATCTACTTTAGGGTTCAACAAATAAAAAAAAAAATGGTTATTTTACTTTGGTCTCTAGTGATTTCCTTTTATTACAAATAACATTCTTTAAAATAAAAAGTAGAAGCCTAGGAATATTTACATAGGACTGCTGTACTCTCCTGCCCACACTACCACAGCTGATCATCATGCATCATAGCATACATTCTTATTACCCTATTGGAAAAACCCATTAATATAGTTAGTAAACCGACTTTCTGTACAGTTATTTTAGGCTGTGTATAACTTGAAGTGCTGTTTATGCAGTATGCATATTTTTATTCTTACATAATTGTGGTATATTTACATTACTTGAACTCAATTTGAACTGGTCTAGCACAGCTTCACTTTCACTCTTTACTGTTCACTTACTTTTTTTACACAAGCACATGGACACCTTAATGACAATTACATCACACTGAGTCACTTTAATCTGTACTTCTGTCTTACATATGTCATACAAATCCATCCATCCCTTCTGTTAATTCATGTATGGACATACATCTATATACTTTTTTGCTAGTGTGTGTGTATATATATATATATATATATATATATATATATATATATATATATATAATTCATACTTCTACTTATCGTCAGATTATATTTTAATATACTTCTATACTTATTTTATTTATTTCTACGTTACTTTACTCTTTTTTTTTATCTTACATTGTATTTATTTTATGTTTACAAGTTGGGACAGTCATAAAAAGCATTGCACTATAGGTCATACTCTGTATTAATATATATGTGACTGTCAGGGTGCGAGTGAAACGGGAGGCGGAAGCCGGAGTACAGCTCGCTCGGGCTTTATTGACAAGAGTGAGTGAGAGAGATATACTACAACAGCAAACACACACACACACACACACACACACACACGTCCTTTAAGAGAGTCCGAGGTGCGCTTGGGGAGAAGCGTAGTGGATCGGAGATGCGCGGAGGAGAAGCGCAGCCGGTACCGGATAGCGGAGCCCGAATGGACCGGTAAACAAAGAACCCATACATTCAGCCGTACGTAGAGTCTAACACATGCAATAACGAACGGGGAGTGAATGTGAGTAAGGGGTTTATGTAGGAGCGGGGTGGAGTGATGATGAGCTTCAGGTGTGCATAGTTATGCCTGGAGCTCCAGAGAGAGCGGAGGCATGAGAGACAACGAGCCCCAGGTGTGCGTGATTAAACCTGGAGCAGCAGGGAGAGCGTAGGCATGAGCGCCACAAAAGGTGGGCGTGGCAGGTGGATCCCTGACAGTGACAAATAAAGTTTGAATTTAATTTGATTTTTAATCCATTGTGGGTTTATTGGGGAAGTCTTGTGAACTGGTACGTTTTGTCTTAGTCTTCCCTGTTGCTCTTGTGCAAATCTTGATGATGATGATGATGATGATGATGATGATGATAAAGAATTCCAGATTTATATGGCTTCTCGGGCTTCTGAACGCCACCAAGTTATTCTGCGCACTATCTGCAGATTGTACAAACCTGTAGGGAGAAGCCTTTATTCTGCAAAGTGTAATATTGACTAATCAGGGCAATTGCAGCCCTGTTTAGATTCAGTCACATATTTTGGCCAATAAAACTATTCAGTGCCAATGCAGGAAGTTCTTTTAGAGCGCGCCGCGTGCCTCCGGCGCAGCTTTATGTCATTCTGCAGCCAAACTGTGTTCACTATTACACACGTTTCATATTCCAGCTCTAGACTAAGACATTCAGCAAGTTCAAAGGACCACAGAGTATCTGAGAGGCGATGCGTATGTGTAACGCGATATGCATTGTACAGTGATGATACCTTATAAAGTCAGGCTGCGCATACCTGTCTGTGGTTACAGTTTGGAAAGTGGCACTATTTAAAAGAGCAATATAAAAATGACTAATAATCCAGTAGTGCAATGAGGATTTTAAATACAAATTAAAACCTAATGGTTGTGGTTTTCGTTATGCAACCTGTTGACTATGATATGATTAAGATGTTATGCATTGAGTGCGTTTAACTAACACGAATTTGGAAATGCGTTCTCAAAAGCAAAGAGTGGTCTTTTGATCTTCTTGCCTTTATAATGCCGAGTGCGTAAAGGGTGGAGACTCCACTCAAGGCGTGGAAAGCGAGACTCAAACGGTGAGAAGGGTTTAAACTTATTCCTGAAAAGAAAGGAGCGCTAAGACACATGCCACTGAAGTGAAATCTGGGATCTGTCAGTGGTTGATTGACATATAAGTCTGGCAAACAATCTAAGTGATGCTGCGTGTGCGAGAAATGTTTGGATGAGAACTCAGGACTCTTTGAAAGCACATACAGTAGGCAAGAAAAAAAAAACTCCTGCACCTAGTGCATGAATCATTGCACTGATATGTAAGCATGTTGTCAGGTGCTTATTATCGCACCACATGGGATGCAGTGTTTGCAGGACTCGGCTGAACTCAGGCAGAGCGCTGTCCAGAGTGCCGCTGCCTTTCACCATGCTTTTGCTTTTCATCTACCTTTTTCACTGCCTGAGTGGATTTTGCGACTCTGCGCCCAAAATCACTGATCGTCCATATCTGGTGAGGCAGACGATCCCGGGTGGAGTGCATCCAGCGCGCGAGGAGCTCCGACGCAACGAGACGGGGTACACGCACGTCAGCGCGCTCCCGGAGCCCATCGAGTCGGAAAACAACGGCGGGGAAAGTGGAATCCCTGTTTCCAACACGTACGGAAATAAGAAGTTTCCCCAGGCCATTATAATTGGCGTGAAGAAAGGGGGCACCAGGGCGCTGCTGGAGTTTCTGCGCGTTCATCCAGATGTGCGCGCTGTGGGCTCCGAGCCGCACTTCTTCGACAGATTCTACCACAGGGGTCTGGAGTGGTACAGGTAACACAACATACAATCCTATTGTGTGCTATGAGTGTGTTAGTTACACCACATGGCAGATCTTGTTAAAAACAAGACTGAAACCTTTAACACTATAAAAGCATTTGCATTTAAATTCGTGTTGCCCACATCTGGTCTGGTTGTGTGATGGCTTTGAATTGGCAAACTATTAAAACTCGTTATTGCTCACATGCACGTGCTTATCCCTCCCAATTTTTTTTTTTTGAAAATGTCTCGTTCTTTTGAATTTTTATTGCACGAGTATAGCTCCTTCAAGGACATCTTTCCTGCTTTTTACTGTAGCTACACTGAAGTGGAAGTGCGAATAGATTTGCTGGCTTATGTTCACTTGAAGAGTGTGGTAGGCTTAAGAGTACACTCTTCGAGTGAACATAAGCCAGCAAATCTATTCGCACGTGAAGTGTACCTTTTAATAATTGCAAAAACTAATAATAAAAAAGTAAAAAAATGTGCTCCTTCAAATTTGTTTTCAAGGTACACTACTTTCATAACATCATGCTGAGGATACAATATATATTACTAATATATACTCACCCCAGTACACAGGTACAGATTAGTTCTTTGTTGTATTTAATAAACAAGTGCTGATTCAGTTTGATTCAGTTTTTAATTGTAATAAAATTTGACCAAAAATCATATCAGAGGCTCCTTTATGTCCATGCATGAATTTAACCACGATTTATCATTTGAAAAGTGCAGGGGGTTTATAGCAGCTAAAGTAATTTTAAAACTGCAACTGTTCTTTATTAACAAATGGGCCAATATCCAAACAATTTTGAGAGCATAAAAATCTATTATAGCTTGTAAACGCTTATATTAAAACTGTAGCCAGGATTTTTGATTGACAAAAAAATACTAGCTCACTGTTAACTCACATGGTCATAGTTTTATTTTAACCTGACTGGTTATATGGAGAGCACATGAATTGCACATGCTACAGCACACGCTAATGAATCAGAGACAATGGCAATTTGCAGTACTGCTTGTACTATTATTGTCCAACTTTTTACTCTTTTAAATCACATTCCTTAGCCAAGATTTAAAAAAATATACTGCATACATACATATAACTATTATAATCACACATTTATGTATCTGATTTTGCTTTAACTGGTATTATGGCATCATGTGTCAGGTTTAAAATGGCATAGCAAGTCATATACAGTTTAAAAGGAAGGCAATACACAAGCTTGACAGCTTTACTTAAAGCTGTCCCTCACTAAACATTTGATGCCACTCAGACTTGCTACTACATGGATAATGAAGGCTGCTGAACACAAGCTCAACTGCTGATATAAATAAATAAGATTATATGTTGCTATGTGTGTGTGTTGATAGGAGAGAAACCTCTACACTGGGAAAAAAAATGGAAAATTTTATTTTAACTACTGTGTAAGTGATAAATCCTAATGGAAAAGATGACCTGAATGACCAAAGCTGTAATTTTATCGTAGTTCTTCCAGGCTGCTAAGAGCAATGGATAGAAACACTGGTAATGGTCTCCAGATGTCAGTACAATCGTACAGAACCTTTTGGCTAAAGAGATACTTGATTCTTGTTTGGCTAATGGCATGACTGTCTCTCTTGGCTGTGGATGCATGTAGTGAGAGGGAAAGAAAAGAAAGTGAGAAAGCAAAGAGAAGATAACTACAAATTCTAATGTCCAGAGCATTAATTTAGTTAAAGCGTCTGTCAACTTACACTCATGAAAATAAGAACACATGGTAGCATTTTGCCACTGATAATTTTAGTGCACCATGCATTCCCATCTCCCACACCTCTCCCCCACATGGGGCAGTTCTCATCCCGCTAGATGTAGGAGGAGAGGAAGTGTTTGTGGGCAAATTCCTGTGGCAGGCCTTGCATCCAGAAGCCAGAGCACAACACTGTGTGTGTTTTAATTGCTTGGATAGAGCTGAGCTGCTGTAGTGGGAACGTCACTGACTGGGAGCATTTGCCTTAAAAAGCCATCAGATTCCCCTTCTCTGCATGGCAACTTTATTGCATACAGATGTGGTGAAGGCAACCATACAAACCATACATTTCATGGTGCTGCTGTCTGAAAGAGTGTTTCAGAAACTGGCTACAGCTTTCTTTTTGTTGGAAACATCAAAAAGTAGACGTGTGAAAGGTGCAAAGTGGTGGGCCATAGTAGATCAGTGTGGTTTCTGATAGAAACAACTACATGCACAACTATGACGAAAGCACCTCTACTGGTTAGACATAAGTATGACCTATGAAGCAAACTGAAGAATAGACTCCAAGAGAAGTGATTGTACCTAGACTGAAAAGTTCAACCCACTTTCTTCTAAACATATGTCTGTTTTTTTGTTTTGTTTTTGTTTTTTTTGTTTTTCCCTTCGCTGTCACCAAAGCAACATGGATAAATGGCATCGAGTGACCCTCAGGCTGCAGCGCACCACTGCATTCTGTGCTTCCTTTACCAGCTTGAGAGGGTCCTGACTTGTGGTCATGTTTGAATGCACACAAAATACACACAATGCTATAAGCTCAAAATAGCTTCTTCAGACTAAAGCATCAGACGCTTCTCTGATCACCTGTGTTGGAAGTTCACTCAGCTAGAAGTAGCTTATTGCCACAACAGTGTGATGTTACATGTCTGCATCCTTGTCAAAAAAATACCAGTTTTAATGCAGTCTGTCATAGCCTGAGCAGATTGTCTGCTACTGTTCTGAGTAAGAGGATTAATGAAAGATGTCTTTGGTTTTTACACTTTGGTTTACCTGTATATAGAATGGTTAATAGGTTCACTCTGATAACTATTGAGAGATTTCTTACATCCCTAAGTTTGCATATCTTTTTGGTGATTGTCTCTATCATGATGTTGCAGAAAACTATGGAATTAATTTAACTTAACTCACTTAACTTAAATTAGTAGATGCCAAAGAAATTACAAATATCAAAATCTCACTTGATTCTTCAGTCAACACAATTGTGGATAAGTTTAGATTATATTATAATGCTGCGAGAATACAGAAAGCATTTAATCAAAAACATGTATAATGCCATGCCATGAAAGAAGTAAAAAATGCTGAAATGCTTACTTGTGTGTGCATTTTATATATATATATATATATATATATATATATATATATATATATATAT
>JAAIIK010000022.1:5114495-5126105 GCA_014706435.1 Silurus glanis
CACACACACACACACACACACACACACACACACACACACACACACACGCACCCACATACACACACCCACACGCACACACACGCAGAGTAAGGGCTTGAGACAGCAAGGACAAGGGGCAGGAAGTCTCAGGAAATTGCTGTTAAGTGGTTCTTGTGGCTTTGTGGCTTTTGCTGATCAGATCCTTATTGAGTGGAGTACTGTTTCACATGATGTTCATAATGTCCCTTTAATCCTGCCGCTTTAGAAAGAAAACATAAGCGGGTCTCAGAAGGGCATCCTCCACCATGAGATTTACCTCACAAGTTAGCAAACAAAGGCTGAAAGTCATGGTGGTTTGGCTTGAATGTGGAGCATTGGCACACACTTTTCTGGAATCTGCTGGTAGGAGAAACCAGGTTTTACAGTTACAAGTAAATGAAAATTGCTTAATGTGTTTAGGTGAGCAGTTTATGCTTTGAATTTGTGTTTCACTTTCTTGGCTATAGTTTGATTGATTATGATTTTACATACAATATAAGCACCATTTCTTCACAGGGCCTAGACATTATTTGGCGTTAAACCAGTTGGAAGGCTTTTATGTACTGTCTAACATATTTTCATATTTTCTAACATATTTTCATATTTTCTAACATATTTTTGTTTCATCAGCCGTTTCACAACACTTATTTATATAGTCTAATGTAATTGCAAAAATATTAACCAACACTTACAAGAGGAGATTTGCAGAAAATGTAGTAAATATTGCAGTATATCAAGGCATGATTTGTTTATTTGTTAAACCAGGGGCCTCCATTTTTATTATATTAGTATTTATGATCATAAACGGTTAAAAGATCTTGTATCAGTGGTTCAGATCGGTATCATAATATAATTTCACACAAATTTTACTGGATAAGGAAAAAATAAATGGTGTGGTGAAGGGGTGGGAAGGGGTGAATCTGGAAACTTAAGTAGAAGTGTTTTTCATTTATTAGCAATTCCTTATAAAGTCACAAAAATCAATCAGGAACACAGCTGATGCAAAAAAAAAAAAAAAAAGAAAAAAGAAAAAGCATTGTTGCTATACTGCTGCAGTTTCTTTCTCATGTTTTTCTTGTTCTTGAATCTTTAAGCTTTGATATTCAGAATACATCGTATTTCATTCTATTCTGGCATGTCAGAATAGAATGAAATCTCTGCAATGAAATCTCTGCAAATCTCTGCTATCTGGCTGTCAGTTTTGCCTTGCTTCTCAGTTTAGCAGCTTGTGTCTCAAACATACTGCCCCAAACCCATAATATACTATGTGTTTAGTTTGTGTTCTTCACTCTTTGTACTTCAGAGTTGATCATGTTCATATTGACATTGAATCAAACAAGGGATTATTACAACCTGGAGAGGGACTGACTAGTTTAATCCACAGATGAGTGTGAATGTTTTGACTGAGTATGATTGAGTGTGTATTGTTCATATCTGCCCAAATAAAATGCATTAAGGCTTGTAGTGGTATAAATGCACTTCCTTAGAAGTGCTCTAATCATGAATTATACAGTATTTGTGTTTTAAATTGGGTTCAGTTATTTTAGCAATCACAATTGTTCTGTCGCAGTGTAAGTAATGAGTTTAATCTAAATGTTTTGAATGGTCTCTCTGGGAGAACTGTACAGCAAAGAGTACAAATAAGATTGGACTGGACACTGAATTGATTTCTTTATTTTAATCAGGAAGCAAGCTGTTGTAGTGACCTAGCATGGCTGCCTCACTTCTCCAGGGTTTCTAAATCTAGTTTTACACATTCCCCTTGAGCCCCCAGGTTACATCTGTGTACATCTGGCATGAACATGTTAATTAAACCAGATCTTGAAAAGAACTTATGCACAATACTAGGATGCACAAATCACATACAGTATACAAGCCTTTATTTCCTATTATAACTTTTACTCTGAAATCTTTAATTTTGCAGAAACTTGATGCCAAGGACCCTTGATGGCCAAATTACAATGGAAAAGACCCCCAGTTACTTTGTGACCAAAGAAGCCCCTTCCCGTCTGTGTGCTATGAACTGCGACACCAAACTCATTGTGGTAGTGCGGGATCCAGTGACCAGAGCTGTGTCTGATTATACACAGACTCTGACCAAAAGCCCTGGACTTCAGTCTTTTCAGACACTGGCGTTTAAGAACTTCAGCTCTGGAGTCATTGACTCTTCGTGGAGTGCTGTGCGCATTGGCATGTACGCCCAGCACCTGGAGAACTGGCTTCAGCACTTCCCACTATCCAGCTTCTTGTTTGTAAGTGGTGAGAAATTAGTGAGTGACCCGGCCGGTGAGGTGGGTCGTGTGCAAGACTTTCTGGGTCTCAAGCGCATTGTTAGTGACAAGCACTTCTACTTTAACCAGACCAAGGGTTTTCCATGTCTAAAGAAGCCAGAGGGCAGCAGTAGGCCACGTTGCTTGGGGAAATCCAAGGGTAGGACTCACCCTCATATTCCAACAGATGTGCTTCAGAAACTCAGGGAGTTTTACAGACCCTTCAACCACAAGTTCTACCAGATGAGTGGCCTTGATTTTGGCTGGGACTGAAGCTTTGCAAGTGGAGTTGGATTTAAAAGGCAACTTAACAAAAGCCATTTGCACATGTCAGTATATTAACTTTATTTACACACTCTAAAATGGAGGGGATGTAACTGAATATAACCAGATGCAGTCCTAATAAGTATTCAACAGGTTCTAATAAGGTTAATTAGGTCTACTTGATCCTGATATTGTGCAATGCACAGCATACTGTATATGTTGCTAAATGCAAGGTCTTTCTTTGTATTAACCAGTTTTTTAAAATGGAAAAGTAGCTCACTAATGATACACTGCATATAGTAATATGCAAACACTGAAATATTAATCCTGGAAAGACTTGTGGCTTAAAATAGCTCAGTAGCCAGAGTGTTATGCCAGGCACAGTATAATTTAGTCCTTTCAAACATAGTGTATGACTGTAGGTTTTTTTTAGAAGACATATTGTTTTCGGGAATGTTCTCTGAAAAGGTTATCGTGTACTGTATATTTAAGTATTTTAAAATGTAAATATATTTATATTTTACAATTGTACTGCATAAGCATTCTTTGACCACTGTTATAAACTTAACATAATTCTGTAATAATAATAATAATAATAATAATAATAATAATAATAATAATAATAATAATAATAATAATAAATTACAAATAATGTAATCTTTTAAGAAAGTTGACTATTAAAAGCTAATGTTTGTAATAAAGAGCATCATGTTGGTGTATCAAATAACACTGCTATGTTACAGTTCCAGGGTTCATTCTGAACTTAGGGTATGTCTGTGTGGAGTTTCAAACTTTTAATGTTTGTCTGGGTTCCCTCCAGGTTCTCCAGTTTTCTTCCGCTTTCAAAAAAAGCATATAGGTGGCTTAGCTACTTAGAAAATGGTGGTGAATATGCATAGACAAGGTATTATGCATGTCACACAGAACATATCCAGCCTCACACCCAGTGCGACTGTGATAGGTTTTAGATCCATCACCACCCTGACAAGGACAAAGCAATTACTGAAGATGAGTAAGTAAATAAATGAATTAATAAATTAATGGATGGATGAATGAATTAATGAATGAATTGCTTAATTAATTAATTAATTTTTATTAAAATATTCTACAAAGTGCTATCTGAGTTGGCTTACATAGGAACTGTGCATGTATCCATGTTTGGTATTTCTAATGCAGTGAAAAAGTAGAGTATAAATTCATGGTATTTGGTATATAGTTTAAATCAAATGTGAAATTCAAATGTATTTAGACCCAACAAAACATTCTTTTAAATACTCTATACAAACGTACACCGTCATGGCTACATAATACCTTGAGTAACGTATGTTCTTTCTATAGATGATGCATGGGAATAAAAAAACGTGTAGCATCTTCGTCCCCTTATTCCTCTCATGTTTCTAATGTATTCTGCGCTTAGGCTTCTAATTATAAAATATGTCAGAAAAGCATTGGTAAAATAACTGCCTATTTGTTTCCCCAATTTTTTCCCCTCTTTTTGCTTGTATATGTGTACAGAACCAAACAGGTCCATTTCGTTTGTAGAAGATGTTTCACAGAATATGTCTGAACTGTGGCAAACTTTGCAAACAGCAATTTTGTCTTCTTAATTTTCTCAATTTCTGTTCTGTTCCTTTATGTGTAAAATATGCTTTAGCCAAGGTAACATTTCCCTGTTCAGTTATGCTTCGTGTGGCTGTGAATGGACATACTGTACATTCCCAATGTTTATGTAATGTCATATGCATGTGGTGTACACGAGTCTGTCTAATTGAAAAACAAATAAAATAATAATTATTAATGAGACCATGAGTAAATATAACTATTTCAGCAATTATAGAATTATACATAACGTATATTTATTTGTGTGTCTTTTATTTTTCCCTCGTAGTGAATCTATTAATAAAAATGGTTTTATTTATTTATTTATTTCTGAAGTACAGAGTATTTACTTGGTATGAAAGTTCTGTCTGTCAGTTCGTTTCAGTTTCCAGCAGCTGATTGTGGAAAGTGGAAAATGTTAAACGAAGTCTCTGCTAAAGCTTTTTTTTTTTTTTAGAAAGATGTTATTTCAGTTGATAGGATGTTAATTATCTTTTTTTTTTTTTTTTTTTTTTGCTGCCACATCTTGCTAATGAAGTTTTTGAGTTTGTGTGGCACAAAATAAATCTGAAGACTTTAAACAATATCATAATTACATACAGTTACATAGAAGATATTACAGTCAGAACCAAAAAGTCTACTCAGTCTTCACAAAAACCCAATAATAATTATAGTAGGGGCAACACAGACAGCTTTCACATAATGGATTCTGTATTTGACTCCAAAGCTGACATAATTTGCAAATGCCTACTACGACCTAAGAACTTAACATATTTTTAACCCAGATCTGCTGAATTTTTGATTGTGATTGGCCAGAATTTACATTTTTAATAACAGCAGGTCAAAGAGTCTGGCTGCAGTTCACAGGTTTCAATACAAAGAATTACAAATTTGTGCAATGTTTGTTTAATTTATTTTTACTTTATTTTAGCTGTCTAATGTGAAGCTGTCACTTAATATTTTCCAACAGAGGAGTGTCTGCAGGAATGAGGGTTAGGGTGAAATCACTTGTATTATTATCTGTAAGAGAGGTCAAAAAGAAGGCTGGCAAGGAAATGATTAAATATTGTAAATAAATAAATAAATAAAAATATATATTATAATTTTTCCTTTCTTTCTCTTTTTCCTTTATATATAAGCACATTGAAACAATTTTGTAGATTTAAACTGTTGTTTAAAAAGAAATTTACTTTTGAAGTGTGCAGAGCTCCTTAATTTAGCATTTCTTGCTTAGCAGAATCTGATCTATTCACAATCAGTATTTATCCTGAATATACATGATATTTGGATGTTATTGTTCATAGAGGGGAACTGAGGAAGAAGATTGTGGTAAAGTTTAAGCAGAATTGTTGATTAAGGATGTAGATACACCATGTAACAGACAAGGCAGTATAGCAGCTGTTATATCTGAGTGAAAAAGACTTCATTATACCATAGGCAGTCCCAAACAAATGAAAGTTGATAGGCAAGAGAAAATATTAAAGGCACCAAAAAGAATTAAATGAGAGACAGGATATGTCAGGTACAGATGAGTGGTTTGCATATCCTACAATTCGTGTTTTTAACATTTCCAGTTATTCATTATGAATGCTTTGAAATCACCACATTGCCTGCGGTAACGCCTTATTGCCCACATGGGACTGTAATGACAGAATTCATAGTGTTACTTAGCCACTTGTAAAACATGGTGGGTTGTGTGTCTTTTTTATCAATGTATCAGTCAGTGACAGATGATTAAATCAATAACAGGGAGGTAAAATATAAATATGGATTGAGTTAGAATGGAGAGGAAAGAGGAGGAGGACAGGGGACCATGTCTTAAATGTACAACTTCTGTGGAAAATTATTCCAGCACATTCATCTTACATGATGTTTGCTTATGCTGTAAGAAGGCCTTCAATCACTACAGAGCAAATAACAACAAAATGTACAAAGTTACAGAAAAACCTTTGACCGATAATATCATAAATATAAATTTATATTGAAATGTTCGTGACGTGCTTGGTGATTCTGGTGCCAATTTGTTAGTTGATGCCATATTGTGAACATGAAGTTTGCTTTGGACTGCCACTCTTACATCACAGGGGGATGTTGCTACTGCAATTAAAAAGCCAGAGAGAAAAATAAGAACATTCAACATAATATCTTAGAATTGTGTTTCAAAAGAACATTTTAACACTATATAAACCTCCCAGAGGGTGAATGTAATTGTAATCCTTGTTGTTGTTTTAAGGAAATGTTCTGTGTAGAACCATACAACAAATGGTCTGTAACTCTGCAAGAACCATTAGCAGTGGCAAGTTAAACTGCAAATCTCAAGGAGTTACACCCAAGTGAATACTGCTAGGTGTTATTGAGCATTGGGTATTTATTTCTTGTTTACATGTTCTGGTTACTATAAACAATATTGAAACAATAAGTTTAATTGTAGATGCACTCAACCTTTGATTAGATAAATCATCAGACGCAATGTACTGCTACCCACAATTGAAGTTATGCCATAAGATCCTCCCACAGTGGGATTCTTGGCTGTATAAAAATGACCCAAATATGTGTTCAGTTCCAGATGGAAGACCAAGGATTAGGCATGCTAGTTTGGTAGGCATATGGAAGGCTAATCAGGCCCTGGGGGTGAACAGACAGGGTGGTAGGAGGATCTGAAGGAATACTGATTTGTGGGATGGCTGTGTTAAAATGGTTCCTTCTTACCAAGCCAATAAATAGTGTGAATGGAAAAGCTTTCCCTGCCTGCTAACATCCACTTAAACTTGAGGTATGGCTGATGTGGGAGTAAATTAATAACTTTTTTAAACGCTAACTTCCTGCTAATAATTCAGCAGTCCAAATTACAGACTAATATGACTATCCATACTAATTTCCAGGGATTATGAGGGGATTTCTGAGTCATTTTCTTTAAAGATAATATACTATGTTTATAATACATTTCTTGAAATAAATGATCCTGGTCAGGGACTATACTGGAAACACTGGGTGTGAAATACTACTTAATATTAATACACTCTGAATGAGATGCAGTGGAAATAAACTGGAGAACCTAAAAAAAAAAAAACATATGAAGAACAAGTAGCTGTGAAGCAGTATTATGTTTTCAGGTTGTTTGTTCATCCATAAATCTTTCAGAGATTCAGCAATCCATCAGCAAGGTATCTCAAGAGTGGTCAGATGTTTAACGTTTTTATATGGAATGTAACAGGGTACTAATAAGATTTTAGAACTGGCCCACTCAGAATCAGGCTACAGCAGGTTAAAATATCTAAAATAGTTTTTTTTTTTTTTTTTTTTTTTTTTTTTTTTTACAATACCTTCTCTTCTGTTTGAAATATACATTTTTAGGGTATTTTAGTCTAACAAATTAATATCAGAATGAATAGGTTTGGTAGAGTCCACCCCATTAATGCCATTTTATATTACATCAGTAAGTAAACATAAGAAGAAAAAAACATTATATGATAGATAGCCTCTCAGCATGTTTATTTAGACAAACGTGGACTTACTCTAATGACGTCTTAATTTGTGATCAGTATTGTAGAAGAATAAAGCTGTGAAATCCAAACTTTTCAAAATATTTGGCACAAACAAAGAAAATAATGCTTTTTCTGTAAACCAAGAATGATCAGTGAACGCTATATTGTGTGTGTTTGGCATCAGATTTCTTATTCACCACAGACCACTTAAATTCTAAATTAGAATCATTGTAACAAACAATAAATGTAATTAAATAAATATCTGGAATTCTTTCCTGTCATTGTTCAACAGTTTTGACAGATGAAACTCATACCATGCCTTGATGTGTGCTTTCATTATGACCAACATGCTTTTGAAGAGTTGGCATTGAGTGGACTCTTTACACCTTGCAGTAAGTATATTTACTATGCAGTATTTGAAATGGGAAGAAAATGAAGTTATGTGTAATAATGTGAAATGACACAAGGATTGAACACATGAAGAAAGAGATGTGAAAAAAGGCATGAAAAGCCAAGACACCAGCTGAAATCAATCAGTAATTAGAAAGCAATCCTGCCCTCAGTGCAAATTAATATCAGCTGGTTCAGTCCCAACTAATTGCTTAAATAAAGGTGTCCCATTACCAAGGTGTCACACCAGAAACATCTCATGATGGGTAAAAGCAATGAGCTCCCTCAAGACCTTCGCAACCTTGTTGTTGCAAAACATACTGATGGGATTGGTTACAGAAGGATTTTAAAACTTCTGAACGTTCCAGTGAGCACTGTTGGGGACATAATCCAGAAGTGGAAAGAACATTTCACCATAAACCGCCCATGACCAGGTGCTCTTCACAAGATTACTCAGAGAGTAGTGAAAAGAATATCAGAAGAGTTGTCCAAGAGCCAAGGACCACTTGTGGAGAGCTTCAGAAAGACCTGGAATTAGCAGATACAATTGTTTCAAAGAAAACAATAAGTAACGCATTCAACCGCCATGGCCTGTGTGCACGCTCACCACACAAGACTCCATTTCTGAAGAAAAAGCATGTTAAAGCTTGCTTAAAGTTTGCTACACAACATTTGGACAAGCCTGTGAAATACTGGGAGAATATAGTCTGGTCAGATGAGTCCTAAAATGGCACTGCACATAACCCAAAATCACCATGACAACAGTGAGGTTTAGAAGTGGGAACCTCATGGTTTGGGGCTGTTTTTCAGCATACGGTACTGGCAAACTTCATATAACTGAAGGAAGAATAAATGGAAAAATTTACCGAGACATTCTTGATAAAAATCTGCTGCCATCTACCAGGATGATGAAAATGAAACAAGGGTGGACATTTCAGCAAGATAATGATCCCAAACACACAGCCAATAAAACTCTTAATTGGTTTCAGAGAGAGAAAATAAAGATGCTAGAGTGGTCCAGCCAATCACCTGACTTGAATTCAATTGAAAATCTACGGAAAGAACTAAAAATCAGAGTTCATAGAAGGGCATAGAAGATTTAAAGAATGTTTGTGTGGAAGAATGGGCTACAATTTATGGACATTTATGGTTTGATTTCTTTGCATGTGTGGATATCATGGGTTGTTACCAACATCTGGTAAAAATGTAATGTCAATAGCACCTTAGGACATTTATTTACTGAGAAAAATGGTGACGTGTTCAATACTTATTTTACCCGCTGTGTTTTAAATATTTATTTATTTCTTTTCCCCTTTGTTATTGTTTTCTCAAGAACAAGTTGTGTGTACTTTTCAATAATCCAGATATTTAGAGTACATTACATAAGCATTCACTGCCTATAAACTTTTTGAACATTTTATAGTGTTACAAACTGAAACTGCAAATAAATAATAATTAAATTCATTTTATGGCATGAGCATGCAGTAATATTCAAATAGAGGGAAACCCCTAAATTTGTTCTGGCACAAACATTTGCCAAGTCATATAGTTTCTTAAATGGAGTACAGATGAAGACCAAAGATCTATCAAAATAATTTTGAGACACAGTTCTGAAAAAGAATCAATCAGGGTTTGGTTCTTGAAAAATATTGCAAACATCTTGTGGAGCATTAAAAAATGGAACAAATATGGTCCAGCAGTGATGGGGAAATCTTCCAACAAAATGTCAGTGATGGGTTGGAAGGGTATTATTCAGAAAACCAAGACAGCAATGGTAACTCTGAAAGAACTAGAGAGAGCCAAAACTCAGATGAGAGAAGCTGCTCATAGGACAACCATAATCATATTGAAGGACTGACAAGCCCTGTGAAATCCCATTTGAAGTTTTCCTTTTTATACAATTTGGCCTTGTAACAAATCGCTGTGTTTGGTGGAAACCCAACACTACTCATCACCTCAAGGACAGAAATCCCAAAGTAAAGCATGGTAACTTTTATCATGCTGAAAGTTAAACTTATGGGAGAACAAAATACATTTTGCCCCTTTCACTTTAATATTATCTGATGTCATGACATACATTGCCATTCACGTTCAAGGCTGTAAGACTACATGTGGGAAATAAGAATGAAAATGTAAGTAAGCCACATTAAATGCCTTCAATTACATGATTAGCAGTAGAAATGAGATCATGAGATATTCCAGACCATCACTAAAATTGTACTTCAATCCCACAATAGGTAATCCAACCCCTGAGAAAGTAAGGGCCTCTTGGTATTCATGTTGTAATGACAACCCTGCCATCATGATCACTGAACTGTAAATGTACCCCAGATCTACCCGTATCATAGTAACAGTAGGAAACAGCACCTGTCAGATAAACACAATGATATGAAACAGTAACATAAAGATATACCATGAGTACAGTCAACACACTTGCCAAGTGTCAAACAAATAATGATCCAGACTTCAGTCTGAAAATGCTTTGGTCTAGATTTCATGACACGAATTACAGTGTTCACTTAATATTAAACTTTACATGTGATAAACATAATAAGGAATGCAATGGACCAAATCATAGACCCAACTGGGCTAAAAGAATAAGACAAAACATGCACTTTAAAAAAAAAATATTTTATATAAATATATCTCTAAAATTACAAACAGCCTTTTCCATGATAAAATATTCAGTGTCTCCTGAAACTCTCTAAACAATATCAGGCATAAATGTTAGGTTTCACTGATCGTTTAATCAATGGAAAAGCTTGGAGATAGAGAAGGAGGAAATGATTTAGAAGGCAATACAGATTAGTAGGATACAAAGTAATACATGGACTTGTATGGTGAAATTACATTAGAATTAGATTTTTTATTCCAAATGGCATTTCAAAAACATTGTGTAGTCTATAGCTTAAACCAAATAACAATTGGACTCCTGAAGTAATAAGAAACAATTCCCACAGATAACGCCCTTGGTCGAAATGAAATATTGAGATGAAGAAATTAGATGAAAAAACCAGCAGAGCCAAAAGATCTAAATACTTTTAAATATTAAATTGATGAATGGACTCAATATGAATTTTAAAAAGCTGTTTTTGATTTAAAATGCTTGGGGAAACAATGAATAACCAGTATCTTAATGATTGCCAATGTTGCTAAAGAGTCAGACATCCGGAGGAGGTTGTCAGTGGTTTTAGGATTCAATCAACCCAGTGGTGGACAATATTAAAGTATTGTTACTGCAGTTAAATACATTTTTCAAGAATCTGTACTTCACAGAATTTTTACTTTGAGAATCTTTTACTTTTAATTTACTAGATTTTAATGTGTAATATCTAACTTCTTCACTACACTGCATTTCAGAAAATACAGTGTTCCTTGCTAATTTGAAGTAAATATAAACTGCTTAAAAATGAAAACCTGCCATGAGATTACAACAGTAACCCAACAGTTCTTGCAAGTGTTTGTGTGGAGTGAGGAACAATAAAAAAAAACGAGAACAACAAAGACAACAACAACAACAACAACAACAACAACAACAATAATAATAATAATAATAATAATAATAATAATAATAATAATAATAA
>JAAIIK010000022.1:5132265-5152462 GCA_014706435.1 Silurus glanis
ACTGTATATATATATATATATATATATATATATATATATATATATATATATATATAATTAGTGTATAAATATATAATTAGTGTATATGTGTGTGCTTTTTAATAAATTAGAATATCATTAAAAAGTTGATTTTTTTAGTAATTCAATACAAAAAGTGAAACTTGTATATTATATAGATTCATCACACACAGACGAATATATTTTAATTGTTTTTCTTTTACATTTAATTATGGCTTATGGCTAATGGAAACCCAAAATTCAGTATATCAGAATTTTAATATTGTGAAGAAGTAAATGTGTATGTTTATATAATGTATATGTATAATGATGTCACTGGCCTCACTTTAAGAACTAGCTGGAGACTAGATAAATTGGGCTGATATTTTGAGCAGTGTAACATTGATCTATTTTCACCATAAGGATGTCCCAGAATGACTCTTTAGCCCAGAAATTTCTCACCAGCTAGCAGGTTATTAATGTAAACATGTTCCAATTTGACCTGATAAGGCCTAGATAATGTTCAGTTTGCCGTTTCCCACTTTGAGGGTCAGTAAAACAAATCGCTATGGCAGTGTCTAGATAATTTAAAATGACTCTGATGCCAAATTAGCATTAAAAAAATATGTGTTTTCTGAAGCCTCAACCCAGATCCCAGCAGCATTTTTTCATCCTGCTTTAAGGAAATCAGCTCTTGTGGAGCAATCCAACATGAAGATAGAGCTACTGCCTGCACTCACTGATAACTACATGTACCTCCTCATTGATGAGGACACCAAAGAAGCAGCCATTGTGGACCCGGTGGAGCCAGGGAAGGCAAGAAATGTTTTTTTTGTTTTTTTTTTTAATTATATATTTTTTTAACTGCTGTAGTTAAGAACGTTATGCATCCTGATTGGATAGCAGATATTCATTCTGGTTAGGTTGTTGATGCTGTTAAGAAGCACGGTGTGAGGCTCAAATCCATTCTAACTACTCATCATCACTGGTAAGACCATCTTTGATCATTTATGCATGATATGACCTTTACATCCTTTTGTCTTATCTGCTTATTTGGTGTGTTTTGGGGTGTTATGCTGACAGGGACCATGCTGGTGGAAATGAGAAGATGGTGAAGTTGGTCCCAGGGCTGACTGTGTATGGAGGCGATGACAGAATAGGAGCCTTGACCAAAAAAGTAACACATTACAACACTTTCAAAGTAAGTTTTTATGTTAGTTATGGATATTTCTTTCCTGCTTTTTTCCTAGTCAGATCATTTTGGCAATATCTGCACTTGCTTACAAAGTATTAGCACAGGGGTTCCCAAATCGGCTGATTTGAATTTGCAAATAGGGTTGCAAGAGAATCTTTTCTTTTTTTTTTTCATTAGTTTATTTAATTTTTAGTTCTTTTTTTTGTTTTTTTTATATTAAAGGCAGATTTTCTGCACTAAAACTTTGAAAAAATGCTATTGGCATTCACATTTTGACAAGAGCCATTTTAATAGAGGTTATATAATATGATTGCTGCACAAACATATTTCAGCATTTAAAATATAGTATATAGTAGTGCTATTGTA
This sequence comes from Silurus glanis, assembly GCA_014706435.1. NCBI lineage: Eukaryota > Metazoa > Chordata > Actinopteri > Siluriformes > Siluridae > Silurus > Silurus glanis. The sequence continues at coordinate 5,133,824 of JAAIIK010000022.1, forward strand.
ATTATAAGATATGAATCTGGAGTGTATGAGAGAGAGAGAGAGAGAGAGAGAGAGAAATAAAGAAAGAAAGAAAAGTATTTCAGAGTAAAGAGAATTTCTTTTAACCTATAACATTCTTTAGCGTAAAATAAAATACAAAATATTATATGTATTTAATCATATAAAAAGTTGGATTTGGTGTTATTAGTTTTTAACTTTTCTGCAAAAATCAGATTAGGAAAATCAACATTTTAACAAACATGTTGCTAAAATACACAGTCCACATAAAGATAAAAGCTTGCAAGCTAAGAGTTATTAAACAGCCACATGTCCTTGTGAAATGGACTTGAGCTTAATCAGTTCACTTTGTACTCTTAAACTATGTCAAAATATTGGCAACGTTCAAGTTCTGAAGTTGAAATGAAAGATTTAAATCCTATCCTACTCCTAGTTCTTCCCTTTCAATTTAGTAGGTAATGAAGTTTTAAAATATATACAGTATAATGGAGTGTATCAGAATTTTACTAGGTGAATGTGTGATTCAGTGACTGTTACCTGCCAGGTTTTCCTTTTACTATGGTTGTAACCTATTTAGAGCAGACCAGCATATCACTTTAAACCACTGACTTTATTACCTGTTTGTTTGCTGTTTGTGTAGGTGGGCTCGCTTAATGTAAAGTGTTTGTTTACACCATGTCATACGAGTGGACACATCTGCTACTTTGTGACATCAGAAAATAGCTCTGAACCCCCAGTGGTGTTTACAGGTATGATACAGATATGACATAATCTGACATATAACTTAATTAGATATGCTTTGACAGCAATGTAAAAAAATTTTTTTTATATTATAAATTATATATTATTAAAAAATTTAACAATGATCATACCACAGGTGGTTATTCTTATAAATAAAAACAAAAAATAAAACCATAGCACCATCATATTACAGGCTTGTATTAACAAACTCTTCCCAACATGTTCTATAGTATAGTAACTATAGTAGCTATAATCTATAGTAACTGCCATAATACAGGTACTTTTAGGGATAAAAAAAATAATAAAAAATACATACCGGTAAGTGCTGATATGGTGAAGTTTTCTGTGTGGAGACGTTAACATTTTTAACACTTCACTGCTGTCCCACTGTCCTCATACATGTCAATGAATATAGTTTTGATACTATATAATACTATATATATATTTACTCAACTAGAAATGTAATATGTTACTTTTAGTAGAGTAATATTTAAGCAGGGTGTTTTGTACATTTAGCCAATTTTCCGACAGCAAGTTAGTTGTATGAAAGAGCATGAACAACATGGTCCCAGTTTTAATTTGGAAATTTTTATGAATAAATAGACTGGCGCAATCACTGTGCTTAAGCCGTCTCCCACCAATGTTTTGAATGTGCGCGTTAGCTAACCGCAAATGTGCAAGGACCAAAGACGCCACTTCCTTACGTGAAAGAATGGCTTTTGAAACGGTCTATAATGCGAGTTCATCAAAAGGATGTTTTTGTTGGAAAAGTGGGATTAGAAGACATACACTTATCCAGGACATACACTTATTGGAAAATCTCACCCGTGTGTTATTTATTAATTTCCGATTACAGCGCCATTTTTATTTAATTCCTTACTCATGACTAAAATACATGATGGATCGCATGTATTAAAGTTTAATGCAGTCAATATAATTAAATTTCCTTGGTATGTTCTACATTATTTGAACAGTACTTAAGCATTTGGCATTTACACTGCAGCATTATATTTTCTGATCATGTACAGGAGACACCCTGTTTGTGGCAGGCTGTGGAAAGTTCTTCGAGGGTACAGCTGAGGAAATGTACAAGGCTCTGGTAGACGTTCTGGGCCGACTTCCTCCCGAGACGGTAACTTTTATTTCATGACATGTTTCCACAGCGTACAACTGACACACTACAATTGCCTTGTTTATGTATTCTGCTCACAACATGAAATAATATCAAACATCAATACATAATAGAAGACTCTTTGTAAGCCATGTAGTCACATGCTTTGGTTGTGCTCCAGCGTGTTTACTGTGGTCACGAGTACACGATCAACAATTTAAAATTTGCACGCCATGTCGAACCAGATAACGAGGCCATCAGGAGAAAACTGGCATGGGCTAAGGTACTATATCATGTTATTTCAGTTTAATTAAACTTATGATATAAACCCTTTTATATCTGATTTGACTTTAACTCACCTCTCGTGTTGTTGATTAGGAGAAATACAGTAACGGAGAGCCAACCATTCCTTCCACAATGGCAGACGAGTTCACATTCAACCCATTCATGAGAGTCAGGTAGAAAATCGTCCATCCACAATTGCTTAAAAGTGCACTTTTTAATGGTGTTTTAGGACCAATAATTAAAGTATCATATCAAATATACTCAAGAAGAACTGCAATTTACAAAATAAACTGAAATTACTTTGGGTCATTTTCGAATACTTTATTTCAGTACCCTGTAGGGGTGTAACTGTACTCAAAATTCATGGTTCGGTATGTACCTCGGTTCTTAAATGATGGTTCAATCCGTCATTTTCACTCCAATTTCTTTACCGATAGGGGGAAGAAATGCAAAACACTAAATTACTTTATTTATTTATTTATTATTATTTATTAATGCAGTTTATTATTATTATTATTATTATTAACATTTGTGAACATTTATTTTACATTTTAAAACTTAAAAAAAAAAGCCTGCTTTATTTAAAAAAAAAAAAAAAAAAGGATAAAAATAAAAATAGAACGCAATAAAATAGAATGCAAAATGCAATACACTTTATTACGTTGATTAAATTGAGTAATCACTTAAATTGGCACAAATGAAATTGATTATATAAAATTAAGTGAATGAAAATAGTTTACATTTGTTAGACCCCATTTGGGTAATACATAAGTGTAATTAAGTGTTTGTCTATGTGTGTGTTTACATTTAATTTTCTAAAGATATGTTTTGTTTTACTGTTCTACTCATTTCAGCATACAAACCTTTCATCCTCCATTAATTCACTCCCTCAATATGCAGAATTGTCAGGATTTTCTGCTTTTAAGAGAAATTCTCGAAGCTGTACATAAAATGCTAAATAATCCGTATCGCTAAACCGTCTTAAAAATGTTGGTGATAACAGGAAGTGGCAGCGATTTAATCAGTGGCAGTCCGCTACTTAATGTTTGTGATGGAACAAAGATTTTTACTATGTTCTGCATTTAAAAAGGATTGCATTCACATGTTAACCGTACCGAAATCCCTGTACCGAAATGTTTCGGTACAAATATGTGTACCGTTACACCCCTAATATTCTGTTTCTAACCTAGAAATGAAACTGAGCTTCTCAGTTCGCTATTTACATGTTAGTCTACAATTTAACTCGTAAGGCATAATTTTTCGGGGCATTTTCAGCAAATTGTCCAGTGTTTGTTTTTAAAGTACAACTATTTTGCTTTTTGCTCTAGAGAGAAATCAGTACAAACTCACGCTGGGACACATGACCCCATAGACACGATGAGGAGTATCCGGAAAGAGAAGGACGGCTTCAAAGTGCCCAAGGACTGAGCTTGTGTGCAGCCTTTAATGCATTTAGGAAATTCTTCATTACAATGCATTGTTTCATGGCACATCATATTTTCGCTAACACAAACTGGGCTGTACACAAGAAAAAGAACTTTCATGTTAATCCAAGATTTGAAAGCTCATTTAGGGGTAGGATTGATTTCAAATGTTCTATGTTTCTCTGACCAGCATGTTGTTCAAAGAATTATCATGCCTGGGTTGGCCTCAGAGCTGCACTGAAGTATTTTGCTGGCTTGGCACATCTGCTGCTTTTTATATATAATATATAAGTATTTTAAGATTTCTTTAATTGTGTTAGTTGAAGTTGCACTTTAAGAGCTCAGTTCGGATTAAGGTTTATACTACAGAGAGTGCAAAAATCAATTGCAGCAAGCACCTATCTAGTTTCTAAAGTAAAGGTACTCTTTAAGTGGCACTTACAGAATCAGATGTTTCTGCTTTAAAATAGATTTACCTTCTTTGTGATTCTTAATTAGCATACACACGTCTTAATGTGCAATGTTTAATTTTTGTTAATTCAAAATTATTTTAAGATGGCAGGTGGTTATTATCTTTGCGTTAAGAGAGAAAATGCATTTACAGGCTTGGAGTATGCATGACCAAATATGGAACGTTCAGATCTTTTTAATTTTCCATATAGATGCAACAGGTGCCATGCCCTAATTATTATTGTATCCTGCCTTTCAATTTCTGTTCTCAGAAGAAAGAATGAGTATCTAAATGTGTGATCAATAAAAAAATTAAAAAAAAGCCTGCGAGAACAAACATCTTTAGATTTCTAACCTTTTAGCTTTATTTCTAATCATAGATCTGTTTCACATGTATACAATATTTTGGTGAATAAATACACTGTTGCCATCTATTCTGATGATCAGCTTCATAACCACATTGTGTGTGTAAAACTATTGTCGAATAACTATTGTATTGTAGGGTGAAGCTGCTGCTGCATGCTCCTTTATTTACAGATGCTCTGGGTGATGCACTCAGTTTACTCAAATTCAACTTTGTCAAAATTTATGCTGAGCTCTCATCGTATGTGTAATAACAGGAACGCATGTTTTCTTCCAGATTCTTGGCCAAAAGCCTTTTTGTTTGTTTGGGATTTAATTATATGCACAGCATATTTCAGGAGTAGAAAAAACTAATTGGGCTATAGTCCTGTCCAGTCAAAGATCAGTCAACTTCAACTGTCTAGTTTGGGTGAGTCAGTGCCCATGATTGCCACAGACTCTTGTTCTTGACCAACAGGAGTGGAACTTCTGCTGTCATAGCCCATCCACCTCAAGATTTAATGTTTTGTGCATGTTGAGATGTTTTTCTTAACTCTGTTGTAAAAAGTAATTATTTTAGTTACTAGAAACTTCTGATCATCTGTGAGGAAAAGTGTGCAGGCAGGGTGGAGTGGGTGGAGAAGAGTGGCAGGAGTGATTTGTGATGGAAGAGTATCTGCAAGAGTGAAAGGGAAAGTTTATAGGACTGTGGTGAGACCTGCGATGTTGTATGGTTTAGAGAGAGTGGCATTGAGTAAAAGACAGGAGGTGGAGCTGGAGGTAGCAGAGCTGAAGATGTTAAGGTTTTTGTTGGGAGTGACGAGGATTTACAGGTTTAGAAAAGAGTTTATTAGAGGGACAGCGCATGTAGGACATTTTGGAGACAAGGTGAGGGCGGCTCGATTGAGATGGTTTGGACATGTGCAGATTAGGGACATGGGGTATATCAGTAGGAGAATGATGAGGATGGAGCCACCAGGAGGGAGGAAAAGAGGAAGGCCAAGCAGGAGGTTTATGAATGTGGTCAGGGAAGACATGCAGGTAGTTGGTGTGAAAGAGGCAGATGTAGAGGACAGGGGGGGTATGGAGACGGATGATTTGCTGTGGTGACCCCTAATGAGAGAAGCTGAAAGAAGAAGACAGACTTCTGATCATCTCTTTTATCAGCAAGGCGTTTGAGCCTAAAACCCCTCTGCACACAATGTTTATTTCTTGCTTTTTACACCATTCTGTATAAACTCTAGAAACTGTTATGTGTGAAAAACCTGGAGAGCAGCAGTTTCTGAAATCCTCAATCCTGCCTCAAAGCTCATAGAATATGGCGTTTGAGAATGTAAGCTTGTTTTTTTTTTTTTTTTTTTTTTTTTTTTTTTATTAAATGGCTCCAAAAAGGGGTTCTATAAAGGTAACAAGGACACACAAAAAAAATGTATCGTTTTTTTTTTATTTTTTATTAACTCATCGTGACCCTATAGGGCTCAGAACTAGGAAGTTGAATATAGCTTGAAGCGCTTTGTTTCCTAGACAACATACTTTAGTCTGCCTATTGCATCATAAAATTTACTATTTCCATCTAGAAATATCTTCTATATTTTGCATGATTAATTCATTTCATCACACAATTTCTGTGATTTATTTCACTGTAGACAAGAATCAGGTAAAACATTTTCTTTTTGCGGCACAATACCGGAAACGTGACGTCACTCGGCTCTAAATTCCAAACGACTTCCTATCGGATATGAAGTGCACAAGTGCATAAGCCATGAGTTTATCCCTCAGTATGAAGTGCACCTATATAGGGAGAATGCAGACGTTTAAGTTTGGGCCAATATTGGTGAACCTGCAAGTGAATGTTATTTGGCTGAATGTTAACTGTAATAGTGAGTAGTTTAATGCTCGATAAAAAAAAAAATTAAAAAAAATAAAGGTAAATCCATGCTAAAGATTATAAGATTATATTTTGGCCAGCGCTTGTGAGTGCCTTGAGCTATGAGAGTGAAGGTTATTTCCATTTTGGAGGACAACTACATGTACTTGGTTATAGATGAACAGAGTAGAGAAGCCCTGGCTGTTGATGTAGCTGTAGCTCACCGGGTAAGAGAGCAATTTGAGATGTGTTTTTATAAATCACTGCTTCCTGTTTTAACCACGTGTTGTGTTGCATGTGTGACAGCTGCTTGAGATAGTAAAGAGAGAGGGAGTGAGACTCAGAGCAGTGTTAACTACACACCATCACTGGTAGGTGTGTGTGTGTGTGTGTGTGTGTGTGTGTGTGTGTGTGTGTGTGTTTCTGAACACAAATCATCCTGGAGGTGTCACCTTGTGTTTAGTTGTGTGTATAAATTGTATAGGGATCATGCACGTGGCAATGAGGCTCTGCTGAAGGACCTGCCTGATTTACAAATGTATGGAGGAGACGAGCGCATCGCAGGACTGACCCAGAAAGTTACTCATGGCCAGGAGCTCAAGGTATCTGTGACAATCAGGCACATTAAGCATGTTGATTATGAGCATGTAAAACGAGCATTTCTAGATTTCTTAGGTGGAATACCGTGTGTCCGATACCTCTCCATGCACAGGTCACTATGTACAGAATACCCACAGCACATAGTTGGTTTGCAACACAAGTTTGACAACAGTGTCACATGTGTAACATGCTTGCCATGTTTACAGCTCCCCGATACAGCCATGAGAATGATATATAATGATTTTATATATCATGTAAACTGTTATTTTATTTTTATTTATGGAGACATTAAGGAGTCCATGTATTTGAAAAATATCGGTGTGACATTAATATCAGTGATTATAAGTTGAGTTTTGGTTGAAACGTCGTCTATTAGCAGGTTTCTATATTCTAACTTCGGTTACCAGTTTCCTACATTACACACATTGCATTTTTGACCGCTCCAATAATAATTAATCTGTTCTTGAAGAAACTGTTTGCAGCAGCTCTTTATTCCTTTAGTCTGTCCAGTTCTCTCACCTCCACATCTGTACACACAAACAAAGGGGTCCAAAGGTTCAGCACCATCATGCTGAACCTTTGAGCTAAAAGATGTTGAGCTAAAAGATGTTGCATGTTACCGGAAAATCGAGAGTGAAAAGAAGTAATAGCTTTTTAAGTTAACCTCCAAATCTGTCCTTTCTCGCTTATGTTCAATTATTCTACTATATCACTTGGGTGTAATGAAAACAAAAACCAACAAATTAGCACCAGAATATATAAACACATCACAAATCTACTATATGGAAAAAAGCTTTGTATGTGCATTTTAAACATCCCACGCCACCTTTACTCCCCATTTGCTGTTACATTAACCTTCACTCGTCTGGGAAGATGTTCCACTACATTTTGGAGTTCAGTAGGGTTAAAGTCAGAGTTCTATTGCAGGCCATTTAAAATCTTCTACCCCAACCCATGTAAACCATATCTTCATTGAGCTCACTATGTATACAGGGGTATTGTCTTGCTGGAATACGGTAGGATTGGGTCTCCTAGTTCAAGTGTAGGGAAAATGTAATTTAACTCATTCAAAGAAATCCTATAAAACTTTGTGGTAATGGTTTGGGGAAGAATCGCATATTGCCGGAAAAAGCAGGTGTCCCAATACTTTTGTCCATAAAGTATAAGAATATAAGGCTATGTAATGTGTTATAGGGCAGAGATTTTATAACGTTTAATAAAAAGACCACCTTTAAATTGTGCACTTTAACTAAATAGGAGTCAGCTTTAAATATAAAAAGAGACTTCATAAAGATATGGTAATGCAAGTCAACAGAGTTACATTTAATACAGCACTCGTATTGCATAATGTTTAATATGCTTTATATGGTTAACCAGTACCACTAAACACAAAGATAAAAGTTATAACAGTAAATAGATTTGTGTGTTATCTTTCTAGTTTAATGCTATAAATGTGAGGTGCCTGTTCACACCTTGCCATACATCTGGACACATGTGCTACTTCCTGTGGGAATACGATTGTCCCGATTCCCCTGCATTGTTCACTGGTAAGTTAATAAGATGATTCCTGTCATTAGCTCATACATGAGTTCCTGTTTTGCAATGGTCATGTGCATGATGTTTTCCTTTAAGGATGCATTTGAGTAAGAATTTCAGTTCACTTTCAGTTAAAGTACAAAAAACAGCCGATATTTAAAATAGATTTGATGTCCCATTATGTATTACCATGACACTCACAATTATAAAGCGGTTATTGTTATAAATAAATGTATTTGCTGAAGTCTGACTGGTTGTCCTGTATGCTCTGATTGACAGGGGACACATTGTTCGTGGGTGGTTGTGGGAAATTCTTTGAGGGAACAGCCGAGCAGATGTACCACAACCTGACCCAGGTGCTGGGAGCTCTGCCTCAGGACACAGTATGTCATTGCTGCCCTAAAGTTTGTTATAAAGCAAAAAGAGACTGTCGGAATTGGGATTTATGACACTTCTGTTTGTATTCACATGAAGCCTTGTGTTTTTTTAGAAGCTCTTCTGTGGTCACGAATATACAATAAAGAACCTGAAGTTTGCAATGCTGGTGGAACCAGATAACGAGAGGGTGAAGGAGAAGCTCAGCTGGGCTCGGGTACAGTCAGCCTTTTCCCTAACAGTGCTCAATTTACTGAAATACAGTATTTTAGTTCATGCAACATTTAACATTAATAGTATTTCTCTGCAGATTGTTGCATACGTTTTTTTTAACACGTGGTTAGTTAATTGTTAGGCGAGAGATGATGACGACAAGCCAACAGTGCCATCGACGTTGATGGAGGAATTTGAATACAATCCGTTCCTCCGTCTCTCGTAAGTGCATTTTTATTCATCCTTAAAGGTAACAATATCATCAAGAGGTCAAGTGAATACATCATAGAAGCAAAGATTTCACTGAATTTTTTAATAAAGCTGTAGTTTTCAGTCACTTTCGGATATAATTGAGTGGTGATTTTGTGGAAGTCCTTCACATGGTGAAACTGACATTTCTACTAAAAGTACCAGAATTAAAGTTGTAACATTTTACAATTTGGACACCACAATACATATATGAGGGTGAAAACACCATTAAAAGTTTAACAGTTACAGTCCAACTCCACTGAAAGACTATTCCAACTATTAATAATCTACCGTATTTTTCGGACTATAAGCCGCTACTTTTTTCCCACGTTTTGAACCCCGCGGCTTAAACAACGAAGCGGCTTATTTATGAATTTTTCCTGGGTTTTTCCCGGTTTCACAAACTTCAAGCCAAAAAACTGAACCCCATAACATAAGACCAATGAAATTTCCGAACGGAAACGAAAAAACGCACCTCACCTGTGTTCTGAGCTGCACGGCATCGGGAGAAAAAAACTTTTTTTTAAACGCACGACGATGCCAAAAGATAAACTCCAGAGAGAAATAGTTGTGAAAGGAAGGAGGAAGACAGTGAACAATGACTTTCTTTGTAGGCTACTGTTTAGATACAAGCCGTTGTAACGCGTTGAGTCTGGGTTAAGGGAGAGCTCGCTAACTCCAGTTGCAACAGAAATCATATAAGCACAGACAGGTTTCCAAAACTCGTGCTTTTTTATTTTTCTTGGCAACAGCGTTAAGGGTTAGTCAAAGAAACTTAGAAATGAGCATCAGAAAATAATAAGGACATAATCCTCGTCTTGAACACACGCAGTAATAGCGGAAAAATGCGGCGGAGGCTATTCCCAAAATACCGATATGCTCCTAAAGGAAGCGCAACATATTTCACCAGTTACACCGTGTAACAGACACTGTCTATAAAAATCTTTGTCAAATTCAGTGGGTGCGGCTTATATATGGGTGCGCTTTATATTCCGGAAATTACGGTACTTGTGAGATTAGTGTATACATAGGTATAGAAATAATCTCAGAATAACTAAGGCAGTTCGGTTTAAGGTTATCTAAACCTTTATTTTTATATATATATATATATATATTAGTGTGTATGTGTGTGTGTGTGTATGTATGTATGTATGTATGTATATAAAAATATATTTTAGGTTATACGTTGACTATGATGATACAGTCGTACACGAGGAAAGTTATATTTAGGCATATTGGCAGCATTTACAGCTGTGTTTGTTAAACCGACTCCTTTATCAGTCTTAATCATTGCAGGCAGATGGCCTAGGCACGGTTAGCCTGTACAAAACGAATCTAAAATAAAACCTTTTCATGTTTTTGTAAAATATACTTTTTTTCATCTTTATTACAGTTTTTTTGTGTGATATAATTATGACTAGTTGTCATGGATTTTTTTTTTCTTTTCTGTATAATCTGAAAGTGTTTGGGGTTTAATTTGTAGTTTAGGGTTTGATGAGTGAAAAGTAATGCAGTATATTATAGTGAAGATTGCATAAACATTGTAGTGTGACCCTTACCCATGGTAATTTTCTGTAAATAATCTACAATGCTTTTCTGCAAGTTAAAATAAGGCTTGTGTACACTTTTATATGTCATGTTCTTGTCCTGTGTTTATCTGTATAACATGACAGCGAGGAGGGTGTGCAGAAGTTCACAGGAAAGTCAGACCCTATCGAGGTTCTGCGTGTGCTACGAAAAGAGAAGGACAACTTTAAGAAGCCTAAAGAGCGCATTCCTGCACATGCCATGCTCGCTCTGCAGTTGGGTCTGCTTAAACCAAAACTCACTTAAACAACATACTGGCCTGCTGCAGTGCACACTAAAGCGCACACTGAAGCGTCTCATGGATGGTGCTCATGTTTACTCAAATAATGCTAATATGAAGTTAAGAACTTATTGCTGACACTGCACGTTAAACCTCAATTATTAATTTGCAAATTCTCTCAATGAGGAGGTTTTGATTTCAACAATCCCGATTTATGCTTGTTTACACATATTTGCACTAATGACCTAAATGATACTGTAAAAGAATAATTAAATAAATCATTTACAAAAATTAATTATGAACTGCATTTATGAAGCATGTTACTTGTTTACATCATTTTACATCTCAACTACTAATTTTATGATGCCTAATTTTATTGGATTCAATAAAGCTACAACTAAATATATAACAAAGAACATTTTTATTGAGAAATCTATTCAGTAATTATTTCCTAAATAAATATAGTGAGAAAACCTCATACATACGATTGTTTATTTAAAACCATTTCATTTGAATGTTCTAGACAAATTATTTTTCATATGTAAATGGAATATTTCAAAGCATTTCAAAAGCAGGTGTTTCAAATTCAGTCATGGCAAATGGACCCTCAGAAAGTGTAGAGAATGATGAGCTCTGTCCTCATGGAAATTCTTTACCCAGAGGAATAGAGAACTATTCTTACTGCTCGAAATAATATTCAGTGTGGTGGAAATTTCTTCAGACTTATAGAGAAAGAAACGTTTCATCATTCTGATTAATGTAAATGATCCAATGCCCTGTGGGTTTGGCATGTCACAAGGCTGTAGCTTCTTTTACTGTCATTTAAAGACAAACAAAAACTCCATTATTATGGAAACCTTTGTGAAATAATGAATTGGTATGAAAAACTGGAGCACTGCAGTAAGTAATTCCCAGTGCAAAGCTGCAGGAAGGAATGAATGTGTAAGCTGAAAAGTGGTTATGACTTTTTTTTTTGTGTCCTAAAGTTCACCACACAAAAAACAACAATTGTACTTTATTATACACAAAGGTTCTTCAGTTGGTGCTCATTAGTCTAATTGTTCTGCCATAAATTACATGCACCGTTTTCCTGCTTTATAGAGTTCACGTGATTTCAAACACAAGGCTATCGGATCTTCACCACTTGATGGCGAGTCCGTTGGTGCTTTTATCCACTGCGTGATACTGTGTGTGAAGTGGCTCTTGTGCTGTCTCTTCTCCCATACTTTTTAGCCATGTGTGGTAAAGCTCAGCGATGCGCTGATCCTCCTCAGGTATAGAAGGCTGCTCTGCTCGGTATGCTGCCTCCACCTGCTGCAGTAAATCCTTGTTGGACTGATCTGCTACAGGCTTCAGCTGGCCTCCTCCATTTAGGCATCCTGTGCACACATACAAAACATGCTGTCTATACGTAAAATAGCACTGTGTCACAAACGTGTGTTTGTGCTTTTGTAACCCAGAGTCAATGATTAAAATCTATGCAGTTTTCTCTATTGAGACTTAACAATGTGACAACTCGCTGATAAGTTGATTCAGTTACACTCAATTGTGTATCTTTAGATCATTTGCAAGAATCCTAACGAAAGGCAATTGTATGTAGGGCTGTCAAAATTAACATAACGCAAATTCATTTTAACAGCACTAATTTTATTAACAAGCGATTAATGCAGCGTGCATTTCTGTTTGACGGTTTTTATTAAATTAAATAAACAAATAAATATAAAAGAGGCTAAATTAAATCCTTCAACGCAACACACAAATATTCACAACGTCATTTTAATTCTCACTCCACCGAAATTTTTTTTTTAATCAATAAACATGTTTTACTGATGCGCCAAGTCTCAACTCAAGCAAGCACCAAAATCCGCCTTGCTGCACACATCCGGCAATTAAAAGCATTTAAAGCAAACGAAACACAGCGATAGTTTCGTTTGGTGTTCTTATTATTTGTCATTTAAAACACCATAATTTAAAACATTTACAAGAGTATATTTACAAACCGCCCTGTCATCTAAAAATGTAAACAGGATTGTGTAAGTAAATTGCTCAGTGCAAATAAGGAGGAGTAATGGGAACCTGGTATTTGTATGTTCTTTTTTCATGTGTCTAATAGACATGAACAAGCTCTTTGAAAAACATCTATGAACTTTGAAACATGTCTAATTTTCATGTTTTCCATGTTGATTAGAGTATTAAAACCTTAAAAAGTATTAATTTAAGGTACATTAAGGAAAGGAAATGTGCGATTAATTATGAGTTAACTCGTGACAATCGTGCGATTAATCGCGACTAAATATTTGAATCAATTGACAAAAAATCGCGAGGTTTTGACTCTCCTTTTGATGTGTGGAATTGTACATGTACTGTAACTGTAAACTCAACAAAAATTGTGAATTACTTGTCAAATGTTTAATTTACTACTTTAAATGAATAATACAATAAAATAGTTTTTCGAACATTTTTATATCATTTATTAGTACAAACTCCGTTATGAAATCCCGGCTTCTCGGGAACTATCGCATTTTTCGCGAGTTTCTCTTAGTACGGTTCCAAATGAAAAGTTGCGAACTATCGAGGTCGCGAGTATCATGGTTCCACTGTATATATTTTTTAGCCCAGGGCTTAGAGGAGTTAAAACATCAGTGATGTGTCAGTTTCCAAAATTAGTCATATTACACTCACCTGATGGACATGCCATGACTTCTACAAAATGGTATGGTGACTTTGCCCTCTTCAACTTCTGCACGAGGTTCTGAATATTCCTGAAGCCATAAGTAGCAGCAAAGCGCAAAAGAACCTCACCATCTTTCTCTAGAATGACTTCCTGGAAGTCTTTGTTCCTGTTAAATAAAATATAAATGAGTACAAAAATATATAATAAAAATACTTAAAGATGTCAAGTAAAACATGGACATATATACATATATATACACTTGTTTATTTTAGGCTGCTATTTGACTATTTGAGCATTTACTTTAGAGTCTTGTATGTGAGTTGCTCCACTTCCACTCCAAACAGCTGTTTGGCAGCATAAGTGTAGACATGATGAAGATATCCTCCGGAACTACTCCCAGCATGACACAACAACTCCTCACCACACACATTACTGAACCTATAGTTACAACCACACAGGAATTACAGTAATTACACATAAAAGACACACAAATAAAAAGTGTCCATTAAAGGTGTCCTAACTAGTGTTAAGTGTCTTAACTAGTGCTGCAACAAGCCCTTAACACTAACATTTTTTTTTACTTTCCTACGGTTTTATTTATACAGATGTAATCTTACATAGTGTCTAAAGGTGCTGGCTCTATATCACTCAGAGACACCCCCTCCTCTTCCAACATCTTAAGAACTTCTCCTGGAATTGAATCAGATTCACAAAATAACATATCTACAGAGTTTACAAAGAGCACCAGCATCTCATCTATTACAGTGTTCCTCACCTGATGTAATGACACAGTCCACTTCTCTGGTCTCCGCCTCACTAAGGTAAAAATCGGGTCTGGAAGCTTCCAGTTTTTTGTCATAACAAGGCATCACGGTCACATGGTAAATTTTTTGTGGCTCAACCCCCTGTGCAACAACAGATAAATAATCTGTTATGTTTTAAGATTTGGGAAAAATCAAAGAATGCAGAACACTTCTGAATCCAAAAGAATTTCCCCTTTATTTAGGAGAAATAAATAATATTTGTGTTACTTGCTGACTAGCAAAGAATCTCTTGACCAGTGAACCCATCATCTGTTGTGGAGAACGAGTTGTGCTGATGTAAGGCAGGATGAAGTCACCATGAGTTTTCTCAGCATAGCAGATCCAACCTATTCCCAAGGCAAAGATGCTAAATAAAATTACGTTTCAATGTAAATTTTATTTGACAGATGCCCTTATATAGAGCAACTAACTTTGATCTCATTTATACAACTGAGCAGCTATGGGGTTAAATCCCTTTGCTTAGGTACCCAGGAGTGGCAACCCAGTGCCTTAACCACTAAGCTACCACCTGCCCACTATGATTATAATTTAATTACATTACACAGTTGTTGCGCTATCTAATAACAGATTTAAACCTGGGTCTGCACTCTTACAGAGTTTTAGTCTATACAATATAATTGCCTTAATGACTAGCTAGGGTAGCAGGCTTTCTAGCCCACAGACCATCTACTGTGTATTGTGTGTGCACACACATTTGTGCATTGCTTTTCATCACTCTGACGAAGCAAACTGTGTAACACTGCAACATCAGCATTAAATAGCACAATACACTCACTGGATTAGAAAATCATTTTGAGTCTGTTTTCCACTTTCACATTATTAATCATAAGATATACCTTTATTCGTCCAACAGTGGGGAAATTTCTTATGAATCATATCTTAAAAATCATATGGACTCTTCCAAAACATGTGACTCTTCCTAAACAGGTGACTATTAGGTGATTATTATTAGTTTCCCCTCATCTGACAAAATGATCTCTGACATAATCCAAATATGTGGTCTTAACCTTCCCAAGCTAGACATTAAACTTCACATTGATCAGAAGAGCTGGACCTATATTGTTTTAATGACTTTTAGCAATAAAGAAAGTCTGTTTGTTACCAGGGCAGGCGGATGCCAGCATTGGCAAGGCTTTCTTGTCCTCCTCTTTCCGAGAAAACCTCTCGAGGAACTCTCTCTGGCTCTCTAGCAGACTGAAGGTGCGACTAAAGCCAGTGTCAAACACATAATGTACACCTGAAATACAGCAAATACAACAAACTTTATTAGAAGCTACTAATCCATGGAAAAGGTGATGCTGCTAAGAAGCATATCATTATATAATAAAAAAAAATATTCAAAGTTTTGTATATTTTAAACACTGGAATATTCTCAGTTTTCACTACTCACCCAAATTTTTTAAGAACCTTGTAAGTCTCCTGGCCACCTCGCTGCTGCTGAGAGAGTATCGTGCAGCTAGGGAAGCTCTGGACTGCGGTGAAACCGAGACTACAACCAGCTTCTGCTCACTGCTGCTACTTTGCTGCATAGTAAAACATAAATCACTTGCTTTTCCTAAACTTAAAAAACAGCAGAACAACAAGCATATTTGTGATAATACAGAATCCCAGCCTCACTAAACACAGTAATGGTTGACAGGTAACTGTTTAGGCGCGTGGAAAATGATCTCCACATATCTCATACAGCATAAAAAAGCAAATCCCAAACAATCAACTCCAGAAAACACACATATTTAATACACTTATATATTCTTTCAGCTGGAATTGATGGCTTGAACCACATTTTCAAGCTGGTCCTCTCGGATAATGTTAATATTGTGCAAAGTATCTTGATTTAAGGAAAGGTGCTCATCGTAATTGTCATTCGGGAAACAAAATCTATGGTGTTTTAAAGTAATTATGTTATATTATTTACAGATGGAACCACCTGAATCAGATGAAATAGGAGTATTTTTTAAATTCTTAGTATTGATCTTTATTCTTGGTTTCAAATTGTAGTATTACAAACACTTATTATTTTATAATTGTGACTGAGAGTGCAAATATGCAAGTAATCACCTGCATATAAAAAATTGTGAACTTTGGGAACTTCAAACAGCCCATCAATAGATGATCTATCTTGAAATCCCAATATCCCCCACAAATGCATAATGCATATTTGTAACTTGAAAGTAATGCACATTTATTCATTCTTAGACTATATTAAGGAGAAGTTCTCAGAAACATTATAAATCTGTAACATATTGAGATGAAGTGCTCGATATTCTCAAACATTTTACATCCGTACCTTATTGAGGCGGAGTACTCGATACAGTTCCTCGTGACTCTGCTGTGTGATTAGGATGCTCTCGGCTGATGTGATGCATCCGCTGCAGGCCAGACAGTCATTCAGAGTGATCTTGGCTTTCTCCAGCTTCTGCATATGACCATCCTAGAAACAAAAACACAGGTCCGAATCAAAACGTATTTCATTTTGGACCAAAGCATACACAGAAATATCGACTCTATAATCAAAAAGTCATTGCATTAACTGTATGCCATACGCTTCACAACATGCTGAACACTGAGTGTGCAACTTAATACAGCTCTTTTCCAGTTCCAAACACAATGCTGCCAGGTATACAGTGTGGGTAAGTAGTAGACATGTTAAATGCTGATAGAGATCAAGAAATTGTACTCCCTTTGGTCCTGAAGAGGAAAATAATCTGTTGATCTAATCAGTTAATCTGCACCTATGAACCAAGAGAGTAAAACTGCTGTGCTCTCAAGGCTTTAGGCATGGATTACTCTCTTCTCTGTCAATCAGAGTGACAAGAAAATTGCAGGCTTTTATGAGTTACTGCATGAAGAACAGTGTATATAGCATATGCCCTATGAAGCTACATGAGGCTGGCATCATGATGACAGAGGTTTGTGATAGAGGAGTTAAGCAGTGAGTGGGAACTGTCAAGAAAATAGAGGGAAATCCAAGTATAAAAGAAACTTTACAGACCTCATTAACCTGAAAGTAAGTGCCATCGTCTTCAATTTGTATTTTGGCCACGGATCGCCCCTGCTTCTTGTCCACTTTGACTGGCTTCACACATTCCTGAAGAAATCATTTGAAAGGCAAATAATCTTTAAGAAAGTGGTAACAGTAAACACATCAACATACACAGTAATCCAAAGACTAACAACTTTATTACTTGTAAATGCTGGGTCACCAAGATGCCACTCTTGGGCTCTTGAGCAAGGCCCTTAACCCTTTGTGCTCCAGGGGCACTGTATCATGGCTTTCGAACAAGCTGGGATATGCGAAGAAAATAATTGCACTGTGCTGTAATGTATAAATAAATGTGACAAATAAAGGCTATTTTAATCTATTCTATTCTAAATGGAAGTTCAATAAACACATGATATACAGCAAGACTATAAAACAGCAGTCATTTTGTTTGTTCAAGCTACTATAGCACTCTATGGAGATACTACAGATCTCCTTATATAATCTTATGATTTTAGTACCGTGGTATTTTTAAGTGCAATATAACTAATGTTATTGGACCCACATCTGGTAAATTAGGCATGTAATTCAATATTCCCGTTGAGTTCAGATCTAGAGTCTTACGTGTGTGTGTGTGTGTGTGTGTGTGTGTGTGTGTGTGTGTGTGTGTGTGTGTGTGTTAGAAGCTGGAGCTGTCTTTCTGTGTCTGCTTTCCTCTCTTCCAACATGTTTTCTCCCTGATCTGTCCACTTCACCAAAACAGACACCAGACCTGTGAGCTATTATATGAACAGCTCACTGCAGTGCTAGGCTACATGTAGCTTAGCTAACTCGTTAGCTGAATACAAAGGCACGGTCAGAGTCTAATGAAATTTAATCACTGTTGTATATTTACCTGTGACGGTGTAATAAAATCATCCAAGTCAGTTAGTTGTAAAACTCCGCTAAAGTGGGACGCCATTGGGACTGACCTCCATACAATAATAACAAACTGCTAACAAACACGAGTAGTTCAGTGACAGCTCTCCAGACTCCTCCCCCTCAGTCAGGCTAAAGGAGATGCGGTGATTCACGTGACCGGAAAATCCGGTCAGCAAAGGGAAACATTTAGTAATAATAATAATAATAATAATAATAATAATAATAATAATAATAATAATAATA
>JAAIIK010000022.1:5154988-5167708 GCA_014706435.1 Silurus glanis
GTCGCAAAGTTCAAGGGGGCCGAATACTTTCGCAAGGCACTGTACATTGTATATAGCATTGTTGGTGCCTTTTCAGATGTGGAAATATATTATGGCACTAACTAAGGTTTGGTGCTCCTATTGGTTCTCAATCATCATAGGAGAAGACACAGTGCTGGAAAAAGTCTGAAATATTCTGACACTGCCAGAATTTCATGGGCGGAAAATAATTATTGTAACAGCTATTAATCGGCTGTCGGTGAACATGTCAAACCAGCGATCAAAGTCCACAGATTTTTAAGATTTTCAAAATTTGTCTCAGACTACCAAGTCTGTAGACAAGTGCAGTAGAAACAAGTGCAGTAGGAACAACAGACTGGTTCAAGGTGGAGGTTGGACTGCATCAAGGATCGGCTCTGAGCCCTTTCCTGTTTGACGGACGAGGTCAGACAGGAGTCACAGTGAGACAGAGTACATGTGTGTGAATAAGAGGGAGGGCGGTGGAGTGGTGCGGTTGCAGTCAGACGAGGTGGTGAAGGTGGATAAGTGTAGGTACCTGGTGTCAACAGTGCAAAGTAATGGAGAGTGTGTTAGAGAAGTAAAAAAAAGAGTGCAAAATGTAAAAGATTTTCAAAATTTGTCTCAGATGACCAAGTCATGGCCAGAATCGAACAGTGTCAGCCCAGCATAAGATACACCATTTATACCCAATCATGTTACTGACCTGTTGCCAGTTAACTGAATTAGTTAAAAAATGTTCCAACAGTTGCTTCTTTTTAGAAACACTTTTCCTACCTTTTGTTGCCCCCTTCCAAACATTTTTAAGATGGTGCGACATATTGAAATTGAAAGGAAGACAAAGCGACATGGTCGTGGAATGAGGAAGTGCAGGAGAGCATAAGGAGAAAGAGGTTGGCAAAACAGAATTGGGATCGACAGAGTGATGAGAAAAGTAGTCAGGAGTACAAGGAGATGCGGCAGCAGGTAAAGAGGGATGTGGCGAAAGCGACGGAAAAGGCTTGTAAGCCTTTTCCCTTGCTTTCGCCACATCCCTCTTTAAGGAGATGCAGCAGCAGGTGAAGAGGGATGTCGCAAAAATGAAGGAAAAGGCATGTGAGGAGCTGTATGAGAAGTTGGACACTAAGGAAGGAGAAAAGGATTTGTACCGATTGGCCAGGCAAAGGGACCGAGCTGGGAAGGATGTGCTGCAAGTTAGAGCAATAAAGGATGGAGATGGAAATGTGTTGACTAGTGAGGAGATTGTGTTGAGAAAATGGAGGGAATATTTTGAGCAGCTGATGAATGAGGAAAATGAGAGAGAGAAGGTTGGATGGTGTGGAGATTGTGAAGCAGGAAGTGGATAGGATTAGTAAAGAGGAAGTGAGAACAGCGATTAAGAGGATGAAGAGTGAAAAGTGGGTAGGACCAGATGACATACCGGTAGAAGCATGAAGATATTTGGGAGAGATGGCAGTGGAGTTTTTAACCAGATTGTTTAACAAGATTCTGGAAGGTGAGAGGATGCCTGAGGAATGGAGAAGGAGTGTCCTGGTACCGATCTTTAAAAATAAGGGAGATGTGCAGACCTGCAGTAACTACAGGGGAATAAAGTTGATCAGTCACACCATGAAGTTATGGGAAAGAGTAGTGGAAGCCAGGCTAAAAAAAGAGGTGACCATCTGTGAGCAGCGGTATGGTTTCAAGCCGAGGAAGAGCACTACAGACACATTATTTGCTTTGAGAATGTTGATGGAGAAGTATAAAGAAGGTCAGAAGGAGTTGCATTGTGTGTTTGTGGATTTAGAGAAAGCGTAAGACAGGGTGCCGAGAGAAGAGTTGTGGTATTCAGGTGAGGAAGTCAGGTGTGTCAGAGAAGTATGTGAGGGTGGTGCAGGACATGTATGAGGACAGTGTGACAGCAGTGAAGTGTGCAGTAGGAACGACAGACTGGTTTAAGGTGGAGGTTGGATTGCATCCTCTGAGCCCTTTCCTGTTTGCAGTGGTGATGGACAGGTTGACGGACGAGGTCAGACAGGAGTCTGCGAGGACAATGATGTTTGCAGATGATATTGTCATTTGTGTTGAGAGTAGGAAGCAGGTTGAGAAGAGCCTGGAGAGGTGGATATATGCGCTGGAGAGAAGGGGAATGAAAGTCAGTAGAAATAAGACAGAGTACATATATAGAGACAGTGAACCCAGCCATTAGGGAGGCACAAGCCAGTGCACTCTTAGTGCCGGTCCCAAGCCCGGATAAATGGGGAGGGTTGCGTTAGGAAGGGCATCCAGCGTAAAACATGTGCCAAATCAAATATGCGGATCACAAATAAGAATTTCATACCGGATCGGTCGAGGCCCGGGTTAACAACGACCGCCACAGGTATCGTTAGCCAACAGGGTACCGGTGGAAATTGGGCTACTGTTGGCCGAAGGAGGAGAAGGAGAGGAGGAAGACGTCTACGGAGGCGACAGGGAAAGGAGAAGTGTAGGAGAGTGGAGGTTCGGGTTGGTACTTTAAATGTTGGCACTATGACTGGTAAAGGGAGAGAGTTAGCTGATATGATGGAGAGGAGAAAGGTAGATATGTTGTGTGTTCAGGAGACCAAGTGGAAAGGGAGTAAGGCCAGAAACATTGGAGGTGGGTTTAAACTATTCTATCATGGTGTGGATGGAAAGAGAAATGGTGTAGGGGTGATTCTGAAGGAAGAGTACAGTAAGAGTGTAGTGGAGGTGAAGAGAGTTTCTGATAGGGTGATGATCGTGAAGGTGGAAGTTGAAGGGATGATGATAAATGTCATCAGTGCCTATGCTCCACAAGTCGGCTGTGAGATGGAGGAGAAGGAAAGATTCTGGAGTGAATTAGATGAAGTGGTAGATGGTGTACCTAGAAATGAACGATTGGTGATTGGGGCAGACTTTAATGGACATGTAGGTGAGGGGAACAGAGGTGATGAGGAGGTTATGGGTAGGTATGGCCTAAAGGAGAGAAATGTGGAAGGGCAGATGGTGGTAGATTTTGCTAAAAGGATGGAAATGGCAGTGGTGAATACGTATTTTAAGAAGAAGGAGGATCATAGGGTGACGTATAAGAGTGGAGGAAGGTGCACACAGGTGGACTATGTTCTATGTAGGAGATGCAACCTGAAGGAGATTGAAGACTGTAAGGTGTTGGCAGGGGACAGTGTAGCTAGACAGCATCGGATGGTGGTCTGTAGGATGGTTTTGGAGGTGAAAAAGAAGAGAAGGAGAGTGAGGACTGAAAGAAGAATAAGATGGTGGAAACTGAAGGAGGAAGACTGTAGTGTGAGGTTCAGGGAAGAGGTCGGACAGAGGCTCAGTGGTGGTGGAGAGGTGCTGGATGATTGGGAAACTACTGCAGGAGTGATGAGGGAGGCAGCTAGAAAAGTACTTGGTGTGACATCTGGAAATAGAAAGGAAGAGAAAGAGACGTGGTGGTGGAATGAGGAAGTGCAGGAGAGCATAAGGGGAAAGAGGTTAACAAAACAGAAGTGGGATCGACAGGGTGATGAGAAAAGTAGGCAGGAGTACAAGGAGATGCGGCAGCAGGTAAAGAGGGATGTGGCGAAAGCCAAGGAAAAGGCATATGAGGAGCTGTATGAGAGGTTGAACACTAAGGAAGGAGAAAAGGATTTGTACCGATTGGCCAGGCAGAGAGATCGAGCTGGGAAGGATGTGTTGCAAGTTAGAGCAATAAAGGATGGAGATGGAAATGTGTTGACTAGTGAGGAAAGTGTGTTGAGAAGATGGAGGGAGTATTTTGAGCAGCTGATGAACGAGGAAAATGAGAGAGAGAGAAGGTTGGATGATGTGGAGTTAGTAAAGCAGGAAGTGGATAGGATTAGTAAGGAGGAAGTGAGAGCAGCGATTAAGAGGATGAAGAGTGGAAAGTCGGTTGGACCAGATGACATACCGGTAGAAGCATGGAGATGTTTAGGTGAGATGGCAGTGGAGTTTTTAACCAGATTGTTTAACAAGATTTTGGAAGGTGAGACGATGCCTGAGGAATGGAGAAGGAGTGTGCTGGTACCGATCTTTAAGCATAAGGGAGATGTGCAGACCTGCAGTAACTACAGGGGAATTAAGTTGATCAGTCACACCATGAAGTTATGGGAAAGAGTAGTGGAAGCCAGGCTGAGAGAAGAGGTGACCATCTGTGAGCAACAGTATGGTTTCATGCCGAGGAAGAGCACCACAGATGCCTTATTTGCTTTGAGAACGTTGATGGAGAAGTATAGAGAAGGTGAGAAGGAGCTGCATTGTGTATTTGTGGATTTAGAGAAAGCGTACGACAGAGTGCCAAGAGAGGAGTTGTGGTATTGTATGAGGGAGTCAGGTGTGTCAGAGAAGTATGTGAGGGTGGTGCAGGACATGTATGAGGACAGTGTGACAGCAGTGAAGTGTGCAGTGGGAACGACAGACTGGTTCAAGGTGAAGGTTGGACTGCATCAAGGATCGGCCCTGAGCCCTTTCCTGTTTGCAATGGTGATGGACAGGTTGACTGACGAGGTCAGACAGGAGTCTCCCTGGACTATGATGTTTGCGGATGATATTGTTATTTGTGGTGAGAGTAGTGAGCAGGTTGAGAAGAGCCTGGAGAGGTGGAGGTACGCGCTGGAGAGGAGGGGAATGAAAGTCAGTAGGAGTAAGACAGAGTACATGTGCGTAAATGAGAGGGAGGGCAGTGGAGTGGTGCGGTTGCAGGGAGAAGAGGTGGAGAAGGTGGAGGAGTTCAGGTACCTGGGGTCAACAGTGCAAAGTAATGGGGAGTGTGTTAGGGAAGTAAAGAAAAGAGTGCAGGCAGGGTGGAGTGGGTGGAGAAGAGTGACAGGAGTGATTTGTGATAGAAGGGTATCTGCAAGAATGAAAGGAAAAGTTTATAGGACTGTGGTGAGACCTGCGATGTTGTATGGTTTAGAGACAGTGGCATTGAGTAAAAGGCAGGAGGCGGAGCTGGAGGTAGCAGAGCTGAAGATGTTAAGGTTTTCGTTGGGAGTGACGAGGATGGACAAGATTAGAAATGAGTTTATTAGAGGGACAGCGCATGTTGGACGTTTTGGTGACAAGGTGAGGGAGGCGAGATTGAGATGGTTTGGACATGTGCAGAGGAGGGACATGAGTTATATTGGTAGGAGAATGCTGAGGATGGAGCCGCCAGGCAGGAGGAAAAGAGGAAGGCCAAGGAGGAGGTTCATGGATGTGGTGAGAGAAGACATGCAGGTAGTTGGTGTAAAAGAGGCAGATGTAGAGGACAGGGTGGTATGGAGACGGATGATCCGCTGTGGCGACCCCTAATGGGAGCAGCCGAAAGAAAAAGAAGAAGACATATATAGAGACAGTGGCATTGAGTAAAAGCCATGGGGTGGAGCTGGAGGTAGCAGAGCTGAAGATGTTAAGATGAAAGACATGCAGGTAGTTGGGGTGAAAGAGGCAGAAATTTCCTCAGACAAAATATTTGACATGTTTTCTTTGTTCAGTTGTAAATAAATTGTGTGTTTGATTTGGAAATTATTACACTCTGTCTTTATTTACATTTTACATCCCAACATTTTTGGAAATCGGGTTGTATGTATTACAAAGGTACCTAAAGGTGGATATTAATGGAAGCATCTTGTGGGGGTGGTTTTATTTATGTAGCTCATGGGAACAGATATATTATTTGCTAATAACAGTTAAAAAAAAAAAAATAATTTTGGTGTGCAATATTCTGTATCATTCAAAGTAAATAATAAATATGGCAACTAATTTTAATAAGGGGAAAATGCTGAATTTGCTGAAATTGAATAGACAGTATGTAATACAAGCAATACAAATATGCATTTAAATTTACATTTGCGGTATTTAGCAGACGGGTGGCAAACAGAGCATAGGTAGTCCAGAGATGATCTGTAGTGTAAACTGTAGATCGGACGGTGAGCGAGTGGGAATGGGGGCCTTATAAAGGGGAGTGTAGATTGGAGACAGGTGTGGGTGATTAATAGGAAGGAGAGGCTGAGCGAGTGTGCTGAGTGCAGGAGGGAGGCATGGTTGGTGATTCTCTAACAGTAATGGAGTTCAGTGCTGACACGGTGCATTAAAAAAAGAAATGGTAGCGTTTAATTCAGAGTGATATTTGACAAGACAATGAAGTGTTACAATTACAATTAAATATAACAAGACATTTGGGTTAGGGTGTCTTTGGATTCCTTTTAAATGCTGCAGGACCTTTAATAACAAAGGTACAAAAGTGTGTGTGTGTGTGTGTGTGTGTGTGTGTGTGTGTGTGTGTGTGGGCGTGTGTGGGTGGAGTCATACAAGTTCACTATTTGACCTTGCCAAGTTATGTTTTTAGATTAAGCGTCATACAGACTGATATTTCAGTATGCAAGCCTACTGAAAAAACATTTAATCTGTTTATGTAAAAACTAAGGGACACTATAAGGGACTAAGGGACTAGTATATATATTCAGCTTGTATTTCTCTTAGGCTATAATTTATTCATGATGATGTGAAGTAATTGTAAATTATATATAAAGTCATAATTATTTATCAGTTACTGTGTGCATAAAACAAAGAGCTTTTGTTCTACAGTTATTGTGTTTTGAGTGGAGGGGGCAATTCAACTCACTACTGCCTGTGTGTGTGTGGAATGTTTTTTTTGTAGTAACAGCATATTAACTATGTCGAATAAGAGGATTTTAATGCTGCTGGCCATCTGCTTGGTTGTGTTTGCTGCAGCAAAGTTTTTTTTCAACAGGTAAGTATATTATATGAAGTTATGATTAAGCTAAACATAATAGCATGTATTAATCCTTTACTAGTTTAATAAGTGTTATACAAAGCTTAAAGTAATACAGAAAACTATTTCTTGGCAGTTTTTAACTTGTTTGAACTCTGTTTAAATTCTAGGCATTGTTTCTCAACCTGCACTTGTACAAACATGAACATTTGCACTTTTAAGCACATTTGCTATTTTGTTTACAGCCAGAGCACAAGCAAAATGACGCATACCATGATCTCAGGTCGTTTATGGCATTTAACAGGACTCAACAACTTGAACATCAATTCGAGACTCAAAGTAAAAAGTATATTAAATGCCCCTGTGGAAAGGCTCACAAGACCTCTCCGTGTAGTACACCTAGACCTTAAGGGCGCTGCACCAAAAGTTAGTTATTTTCAGCGGGTGAGGGAGCATTTGTGAAACATTTGTTGAAAAAAATAATTGTACTTACTATGACTTTAGTTGCATTGTCTGGTTTTGTGGGCCTTTTGCAGATTTTTCCACTGATCTCCAATCTTGGTGCTAATGGAATTTTGTTGGAGTATGATGATATGTTTCCCTATGAAGGGGACCTAGAAGTTCTCAGGTCACCTTTTGCCTACAAGTGAGCATGTTTTTCTCCACTATCTAAGATACTAAATATAATTTTTAATAGCTCATACTGTATGATAATTAGGAAAGTATCATTCAGCTCAGTAGCATGGCCAAGATATAATTGTTAGAATAAGATGAAGAAAAATATACTAAATTAAAATCACTGTGTTTAGTGAAACATTGACCAGTATTTAATGTTTAATTATTTTTTCTTTTTATAATTTTTTGTATCTCTTTATTTTAATTACTACATTAAAATATTATTTGACATTCAATACAATTTTGCACAGAAATTGCACTCTAATAATATTTATACACTCATATAATCAGATGTGCTGTGTATGCTGTGTTTAGCTTTCAGGAATAAGCATTTGACACTGGAAAATATTTGAGGAGGGGTTCAAACACAAAATTCACCCCTCTATAGATGACACTGATCCTTTTTCATTTGCCATTTTAACATTACAATTTTCTTTTCATGATGAACACAGGCATTCAAACTACTGAAGACTCTTATTGTAATATTATCTCTGTTTATTTATATATTGCTTTTTATTATAATTATCTAATTTGTGCTTGGTCTGATACTTTCTAAGTGAATTTCACCTAATGAAAAACGTTATTCTGATTTTAATTATCTGAAACAGTGTGGAAGAACTTAATGAAATTAAGTGGCTGGCCGGCCTGTACAATCTCGAGCTGATACCCCTGGTGCAGGTGTTTGGAAATCTAGAGGTAAATTAAGATGCAGCTATGATAGCTTTTACAAATGCAAACATTTTACAAATTTATTTATTGAAAAATGTGCATTAGGATCAACAAAAAAAATCACAGGAATGAGTCAACACTTTTTGATTTTTGTAAGGACAAGTGTCAAAGAAATGTCATATTTGTTTAGCATAGTTAAACCAGGACCAGCGCTAGCTATAGACAAAGCAGGCAATTGCTAAAAAGGCTTTAAGACTTAAGACTTTAAATTCATGTATTTATGGTGCTTTGAATCCTGTCCATCCTCATCACTCCCGATGAAAACCTCAACATCTTCAGCTCTGCTACCTCCAGCACCACCTCCTGTCTTTTACTCAATACCACTGTCTCTAAACAATATAACATATCAGGTCTCACCACAGTCCTATAAACTTTCCCTTTCACTCTCGCAGATACCCTTCTATCACAAATCACTCCTGTCACTCTTCTCCACCCACTCCACCCTGCCTGCACTCTTTTCTTTACTTCTCTAACACACTCTCCATTACTTTGCACTGTTGACCACTGGTACTTAAACTCATACTTCCAAAATACTAATGAAAAAAGTAAAAGTTTGTAAATAAAAGTCACAGCTAGGTAGCAATGGCACATTTAAGTAAATATTATAAAAGTACTAGTACTAGTTTTGTATAAATGAAAAGTTAGAAATTATATTTGTTTTAGGTGCTTTTTATTTATTCTGAACAGTAGATTAAAGGAGGACCTATGGCCTCCAAATGTCTAGATCTGGCCCTAAGTTAAACAGATTGCTTGCTCACATGTATACATTTATAGACTACATTCAGTGCTAAAACTTAAATTACCAAATGGTTTACATTTTTTATAAAAAACATCATGGTCTGGAACCTGCAAAAATAATTATAGGAGTAGATGTGATTAGTCAGAATTTCCATTATTTGTTATTTTTAGGTCTCCTGAGATTTTCTTTTACCAAAAAGCAACCAATGCAGCCACAGCAAATGTTTTAACTCCAATTGATCAAAAGGAAGTAAAAATTACAAAAATAATTCTGCTTCTTTTCCTGTGCAGTTTGTGCTGAAACATGAACAGTTCTTTGACCTTAGAGACGTGGGCAGCTTTCAAAACAGCCTGAACATTCTGGCTCATGGTAGCTTGAAACTGATTAAGGAAATGCTAACTCAGGTCCTGAAGAGGCACCCACAGACACGATGGTTTCATATTGGAGGACATGAGGTTGGACCTAATTTAGTAACTACTAATCTTAATATTAAATATATGATGAATGTAAGATTAAACATTATTGGCATAAAACGTACAGATTTTGGACCATGGTGAGAGTAAGGACTCAAACAACTGGTTGAAGCAAAATAGTCAAGGCACAAGGCTACTCCTCATCAGCTACATGACAAAGGTGTGTCAATTCCTGGTTGAACTGAAACCTGGAATAAAGCCCATATTTTGGGAAGATATGCTCAGGAATATCAGTCTCAACTTAATTGAAGGTATGAGAAGGTTACAACATAAAAACACACTTAATTAAATGAATCAATTTAGAGGAATCTGCAAATAGAAACTACTGTGTTAATTCCCTTTTTTATATTTAATGTGTGGAAGGTGTATTTTCGGTTTAACAGCAGTTGGAACAAAAAAAAAGAATTAAAACATGATGGATATACATGAACAATTTACTGCTATTTCCTCTTTTTTATGTATCTTTTTTAACATATGACATTCTTATTTATTAAGTCATCTCTTATTTTTTAATTAGTAAAATTTATTTTTTTCCCCAAGAATTTGATCTTTCAAGCATTGCATCCCCTATGATATGGAAATATGACTCAAACATTGATGTGTACCAAATGGGTAAGCGCTAAATACAAGTACATTTAAATTTATAAAAATCTTAGTTTTTTTCTTAAAATAAATAAATAAATAAATAAAAAGCTAAGTTGAATGACAAGAACCCTTTTTTTTTTTTTTTTTAAGTAAACCTGCTACATAACTACCAACAGGCAGGATTTCATACTGTTTGGTTTGCAAGTGCATTTAAAGGCACATCAGGCATTAGCCAAAGATGGACACCAATTAATTACCACTTGGAGAATCACCTCTCCTGGCTTAAAGTCATAGCGTTCATATCTAAGCACTCCATTATACAATTCGGTGGGATTGTTTTAACAGGCTGGCAAAGGTTTGTATACTCGTTTGATTGCTAAACTTAACAATAGGTTCTGGCCAATATTTACAGTTTGAGGTTGACTGCTTAACAGATATAAGTGACTAAACCTATTCTTTGGAATGTAAATGTTTTAGATACGAGCATCACACAGTGCTATGTGAACTGTTTCCTGTGGCCATTCCTTCTCTGGCAATCTGTCTAGCAGCTCTAAAATATGGTGAGTGCTAAGAAGCAAAGTAAGTCATTAAGTGAAGGAATGGAATATCACCTGTAAACAACACTTTTCCCATACTGTGTATGTTTCAGGTTCAATTAATCATACAGCTGAAATCCAGCTACAGAGACTTTTGGGTTGCAATGTTACCCTAGAAACTAATATGTGGTATGACGTTGTTCTCTTTTCTGACTCTATATGAACATGTGGTAGAAATGATATTATAAACAGGACATAATGCTGATTGCATCTGCCTGTGATATGACTTTTCATGTCCTCCAGTTTAAATACAGGGACATTTGCAGGCTCTGAAATTTATTACATGGTGCATAAAATACACAGTCAACTTGAGAATTCCATCGTAAACATTACCAAAGACTAGTAAGTAACACTTTGACACTTCAACACATTAACACTTTAAATCTTGTTTCATTATACAACTCAAAATCTTTTAGTAAATTAGTAATCATGGTTATATGCATTATCACCGAATGTTTTTTATGCTGTTTGTACAAAATAGAAGCTTCCATTATTCCATCATTGTGTGTTTCTAAAAATTTTACAATTTTGTGTGCAGTCATCTGAGAGGACCATTCAGTCCAGAACAGAGAAAAAACAACTCCTATCCATTAAATATTAAATATTTTAAGAAAAAACTCACCAGGTAGGTTTGTATAACTTCATAGTCTTTAATACTAGCTGGATATTTTGGCTCTGTACTTTTAAATGAGTAAAGAGCAACATGATTAGCTGGATACATTTTGTAGAAATACTCTCTGCTGATAATTCACATCATCTGTCTGATTTGTCCGATATGAGTTCAGAATTAAAAGCTGCAAAATCTGAGACTTATTGTCTAGTTTAAGCCTTTGAGTCTTAGATGAGTGACATGTGATAGACGTGTGATAGAATAAGGTCAGAATGATAGAGAGTGAGAGTGAGAGTGAGAGAGAGAGAGAGAGAGAAAGACAGTGTTGCTTTTTTTGTTTCATTCCATTTATTCTACATTCCATATTCAGTTCTTTACATAAATGGAATCATTATAGAATTATGTATATTTCTATTTTAGTGAAAAATACTTGTATTTTAGTGGAAAACAGAAAAGAAGCTTAACAGCAACATACATAGATTGAACCATAAGATTTGTAGAATAAATAGTATTGCAATGCAATTTTATTTACTGCAAGAAAAGCATGTGTATAGTCAATGTTGATTTGTTCATAATAAGCTTTGAATTACAGTGTTGAATTCAACTCAAGACCAGTGTTCAAATAATGCGAGAGTTTTATTTAGAATATTTACCCTGGTCATTTCTCTTCTGTCTCCTCTTGCTAGATTGGTGAAAGAGTGGGATCACTTTATGAAGAAGTTCAAGCTGGAGATGATTGCTATCTACTTCCCAGACACTGTAGAGAAGTGGATGAAAGAGAATGTCAACCAATATATGAATGAACTCCATAGTTTGGCCAAAGTTGTAGAACGCATTTCTTGACTTAAAAGATAAACGATGCATTATAAAAGCTGTATGATTCATACATTTTTGTGTATAAATGGATGTTAAAAACATCTTGCCTGCTTAGGAGTCTAATAAAGGGCATTTTCCTTTTGCCAAAACTCCACATTGAGTTGATGTTACCAGAAAAATTATAGGGGAGTTATTGATATACAGACAAGAGTTAAAATTCTGTGTGTGTGTGTGTGTGTGTGTGTGTGTGTGTATGTGTGTGTGTGTGTGTGTGTGTGTGTGTGTGTGTGTGTGTGTGTGTGTGTGTCTAAAAAGAGAGTTTTCAAGGTATAAAACAAGTATTCAAAGTATACAATAATGCTGTAAAAAAGATAGTTGCTGATAAACACTTTAAATGTTCATTATTTAAATTAGATTTATTATACCTGCTATTATGGTTTATAAACCTGCCTTGTCCATTATGCACTTATATGTCTCCAGTTTTGACCAGTTTTCTCCATGTTATCCTGTTGTATTTGAATGACAGGGTAGAAAAAAGTCGCCACCATTAGTAATTAAGTATGAACGCTGGCTAATAATAATAATTTAGCAGTCTCAACTCAGCGGCTGTGATATTCAGTTACATTTTCTTTCTACCCTGTTTACAATTTCAGAAGTCACTGTCTTTCAGAAAAGTTAAAATTCTATAGTGTCAAAATAGAGGCACACAAAAAAAGAATAGAAGCCTGGCTTGTCTTTGCCTTTTTGTTGTTATAAACACCACACATCAAGGAGATCTAATGCAT
>JAAIIK010000022.1:5168108-5203949 GCA_014706435.1 Silurus glanis
AAAAAAAGAAAAGAAAAGAAAAGAAAAGAAAAGAAAAGAAAAGAAAAGAAAAGAAAAGAAAAGAACAAAAGAACAAAAAATGAAAAGAAAACAAAAGAAAAGCCTGGCTTGTTCCTGCCCTTTTGTTGTTATGACGACGAGGTCGTAAATCCGCCATGTTGTTCCTGCAGCAGCGTTGCGACAGAGACGGAGCGCGAGAACGACATGACTGAAGAAAGTAATAATACGGCAGAATCGCTTACCGGCCACACGCAGCACGGCAGCATCATCACCATACAAACCACACTGGGAGACGAAGGTATTCACAATTCAATTCGCCATGGTGTCTGAAATCGGTCATTTAGTTTATTTTTGCCGTTTTTTTGGTTGTTACCTTTCCCCAACTGTCAGTAAGCTTGCTACGGACCTCGAGTCGTGCAATACTTTTCTTGCTAGCTTGCTAGAGTTAGCTAGCAGACATGCGATGCTACCATGCTAATAGTTAGCTCATACATTAGACGAAGTTATTAAACATTAGGTACAAGCCACTAATGGTTGTTAATGGTTGTTAAGTATTATCTTTTTTTTAAAGTAGATAATACTTAATTTATTTTTTAACTGGCGAGTATGGTCTATATTTGGAAGTCGTGCTGCAGATGCTATCTAGCTAACTAGCTTATAGCGCTTTGAAATACAGGACATTATGCTCTTCTGATACTGAAGAGGTTAGGGGTTAGTTATTTTTAGACTATAGGTACACTTTGTAGGTGCAGGTGCAGTTTGTCAGCTTAGGGTTACCTCTTCCATAAATAAAAAGGGCTCACTGAGTTTTTAGGAGGAGTGGGTGGGTTATTCTCAGCACAGTCATGATATTAAAAGGGTAGTGTGTTAGAGTGCAGGCAGGGTGGAGTGATTTGTGATAGAAGAGTATCTGCAAGAGTGAAAAGGAAAGTTTATAGGACAGCGATGAGACCTGCTGTGTTGTATGGCATTGAGTAAAAGACAGGAGGCAGAGCTGAAAATGTTGAGATTTTCATTGGAAGTGACGAGGATGGACAGGATTAGAAACGAGTTTATTAGAGGGACAGTGCATGTAGGACGTTTTGGAGACAAGGTGAGGGAGGTGCGATTTAGATGGCATGTGCAGAGGAGGGACATGGGGTATATCAGTAGAAGAATGCTGAGGATGGAGCTGCCAGGAAGGAGAAAAAGAGGAAGGCCAAAGAGGAGGTTCATGGATGTGGTGAGGGAAGACATGCAGGTAGTTGGTTTGAAAGAGGCAGATGTAGAGGACAGGGGTATGGAGACGGATGATCCGCTGTGGTGACCCCTAATGGGAGAAACCGAAAGAAGTGTGTTAGAGGTACTGGTATCAATGTATCAATTGCAGCATCTTTGATAGTCTTTCTAACGCATTTGTGCATGTTAGCTTGAGAAACATTTTATTCATTGGAATTCCGTGTCTGATTTGTCTTGGTAAGTATTGTAGTGAAGTCCAGAGCCGACCCTGGGCACACTGGCTGGGAATACGCATTTAGATGTATGCCAGACCATGCAGGAGGCTATTTACCCACTTTCAAACACACTGATCCAAAAGGGACAATTGAGCATAGCTGTGTGTTTTGTGAGATCAGAGTTAACCCACATGGTTGCAGGGAAATCCTCCATACAGGTGATATCCTGAGTTTAGAATTAAATGCACCATAGAGCCATAAAGTGATTGCTAAATCAGCCAAAAGACAGTAGTCTTGTGTTCAGAAAGCACATGTATATTGCACTAAAAAGGGGCTAGATGAAGATTAAAACAACTGCTAAAATAAATTTTACAGTTTACTGAGTATACAGTGTTTTAATACTCTAGCCAATCAGCTGTTCCTAATACAGACAATGCAAACTTACACCACATTGTTTGTTCTTGGACAAATATAACAGAAAACAAATTCAGCCAAGATTTATGACCACAGGGCTTTTTTTTACACACCTGACGAGCAGTGAGTCTGCAGAAGAGGAAGGTTTAGTTTAAAATGAATGACTGAGTCATGACTGCATGTTCCATCATGCTCAGAGCATTCCAGTGAGTCATTTCAGGTTGAATGTAATGATAAAATTAATTTGCACCTAAATGGGTTTATAAGTTGTTTACCACAGAGCATAAGAAACAATAATTAATTGACCATAAAGCCATAACTTTGACTTTGGGTTCTTGACACCCTAATTTGGTTACAGTTTTATTATAAATAGTTAGTATTTTTGCTTAGGATTTTGCCTCGTGCCAGTACGTGTGTCAGTCAGTAAATTAGAAATGCAAAATGCAGGTGAGCCATCATTCATTTCCACTGCAGTACTGTATTGTGTGAATTTCCTAAATGTACATATTGTTCCTTACTGTGTTGGTCATAAAACGACAAAAGAGAAGTGTCTGGATTTAGATAACCGCACCCTTAGATAATATCAGATGATTACAAATTACCTGGAAAAAGAGGGAAAAGTCCATGTGAGGAAAACACGTTCCCCCAAAGGGGGAAATGTGAAATGAATCAAATACTACATATCATATACTATACAAGTCATATATTATAATAACATATAGTGTTGTTTACTTAAGTGATAAGGCATTTTATACTTGGACCATCACTGGCCTGGTTTGTGCTTAACAGATGAAGATATTCACAGATGTGGGCGATGTGGCGAAGAGTTTTCAGCTTTGGATTTCTTCATTCAGCACAAGCTTAGTCGCATCTGTAAACGTCCTTTACGGGACACACAGGTAGGTTTGTTTTGCTCCCACATTTATCCAGTTATGTGCAGAATTAGTGAGTAGTCTACAATGGATTAATCTTAAGTCTCAAAATTGCAGAATGATTAGAAATCTGGATGTTACTTCTGTATAGGTTGCTTTGTGTTTGTTGGTCATTGTGTGACATGTAGTCTCTGCTGTTCCCCAGGGGAAAGATGATAAAGATGAAGAGCTGGCTAATGATGCAGAGAGCGCCTCAGTGGGTAAGACTAAGCCCAAAAATGAATAAATGTATTTGTGGCCTTTAATGTGGGGAAAAATGTTGGCACTTGGTTTAACCTAAAAACTTAATACAAGTTTGTTCATTTAAAAAAATATCAGTTATATATTAATGAATTTCTCACTCTGTTCTTAGACGAGGGAGTTGGCAGGTTAACAACTACAAACATAGAGCCAAGTCACCTGGCAAAGGACCATGGCGAGTCTGAAAACCTAGACAGTTCAGATCATACTAAACCTTCCCTGAAGCTCAACGAGGATGGGCGTTACGTTTGTCATATATGTGAGAAGACTTTCAAATCGGTATGATGCATGTAGATTGGACCAGCCATTACTAATATGGACAAGAATGCAGGCCTTTCCATTAGTCTACATTGTCTCTGTGTATGTAGGCAAATATCTTGAGGACACACTTGACCATTCATACAGACAAGAAGGACTTTAAATGTGAGCTGTGTGAGACTGCTTTTCGAACTAAAGGCTCTCTAATTCGCCACAACCGACGGCATACAGGTACAAAGAGTGTTGCTTACTTTTACAGCATTCTCTTATCGCTATCTTTAATCATCACAAGATAATTCAATTCAATGCAAGACAACATGCTTATGACACATTTGTTTTTGCA
Organism: Silurus glanis; assembly: GCA_014706435.1. NCBI lineage: Eukaryota > Metazoa > Chordata > Actinopteri > Siluriformes > Siluridae > Silurus > Silurus glanis. The sequence goes on from JAAIIK010000022.1 coordinate 5,171,729, forward strand.
GATGAGCGGCCTTACCAGTGCAATCAGTGTGGCCTTTCCTTTAGGGAGTCTGGTGCGCTGACAAGACATTTGAAGTCATTGACACCGTGCACAGAGAAGATTCGTTACAGCCAGTGCAAAGAGATCCTCTTCAACAAGGATGGTGTTTGCACAGGTTAGAACATGCATTTAGAATGAACTTCTCATGTCTGTGCCCTTGTCATTTTGTTTTGTGACGCTTTAGGAAATAGGTAAAGCCGTATTTACTCTAGTGCAGGATGATCGTTGCATTGATGCTTTGTGTTGTACTGTAGAAGTGGAGCAGCCTCCTGTGCTCCCTGAGAAAGAGCAGCAGCTGCCTGTGGTCAGTGTGGTGCAGACGGTGCAAGATGCTGTTCACATCCAGGTGGTAGAAGATCTAGGACAAATTCATCAGGTGATTTGATGGAAATTGATGGTTTGTTTAATTGTAATGAATGAAATAGAACTCCCTAAAATGTCCTTATATGGTGGGAAGCACATAATGCCACCCACAATTGTTAGTTGTCTGCTATGTATCATTCTTACATATTTTTGTACTATGAATTTATTCAGGTCACATTTCTTCCTCATTTCTTTAGTGTTGGATTCATTCTGGATTAAGAGAAATGGCTACTAGCATCACAGATAAACTGGTGTGCGAAAATGTTTGTACAGTTTTGTTTTAAATTAAGAGCATTATACTGTTGACTCTAGGTTTTAAAAATCCTGATTTCATTTTATTTCTCCTACTTCAGTCAGATTTATTGTTAGATCTGAAATCCACGAACAGACAGACAGACAGACAGACTATGTGTGTGTGCGTAAACATATGTACAGTGAATAAATATGGCAGTCTATGACAGTGAAAAATGTGTAGACCCTGTTGTAAAGATACAACAAGTAGAAGGTTATAAGGCTATGGCATTGAAAAAAATGTGCAAAAGCTAAATAAACACGTACACTAAATATATATATATCACCAGAGATGTGAAATCCCAAGAACTTAAAGCTGGAGACCCTCTCTACCTCAGTTCAATTGATATGATTGTTTTTATAAACAAGGCTTCGGATCTCACTATTGTATAACGTCAATAACTATATATATTTTTTTGATATTCGTGTGGAAACCTGAATGCTAAATACACAGAGGACCTGCATTTAAATTTTTTTCCCCGAGTACTCTGAAATTATTTATTACTCACAACACATTCACAGACAGTCGTGTGTCGTCGTCCGAAAATGGCAAAGTTTTTAATTTTTATTTTATTTATTTATTTTTTTTATTTTTTAAGTGTAACAAGTGACAGCAGTTTTTTGAAATTTGCGTTTTTAACTAATGCCAAACCCCCTTCCCCTGCACCTTTGTGGGATTTTGCATTAGTGGCTGTATGGTATTAGTCACTGTAGGGCAAATACAATCTATATTAAAGTGCGTATATGATTTATTTAGCCGTGGATAGATTTATTACAGTGTATCCCGTGTAAACACAGTATGGTGTCCTGTTCTGAACAGGTGGTATCCCAGCCTGTTGCTGAAGCGGTTGCAGAAGGAGACCGTCTAATCTGCCAAGCCATCATCAACTCTGGCATTGCTCTGGAGACTGAAGCCGTAGAAGCGGCAGAGCAAGTGGAGGCTCGATTACCTAAAGAGGTCCTAGAGAATCATGAAGCTGAGGGCAGAGTCCCAGAGATTCAGGTGACTGAGCAGTGTGTGGAGGTGGAGGCAGAAACTGTGGTGAGTGAGAGACTGTTAACAGAGATTCAGGTCCTGTGATTTATTTGCCAGAAAAATAACATTGCTCACAATTTGGATAGTCTATAAGTACAAATTTCCAATGGATTATAAAGTGTAGCTTTCTGAACATGTGGTTTTTATTTTATGGTTTGAAGGAGACTTCAGAGAAAGACATGGAAATCTCCCCGTCAAAGTCTCACAAATGTCCTCACTGTGATCGAACGTTCAGAACGACATCTCACTTGCGCATCCACATCAAAGGGCATGCTGGTAAGCTGAAGCCTCTATTAAAACACTTAAATGGCAATTAAATAAAAAAAAGTTATAAAAATTAATTACATTAAAAATTCAATTTAAAAAATCTATTTTATTGAAAGCTGGATTTGCAGCTTAGTATGCTGGAATTACTTTTGCCTGCTGTAAGTGAATATGTGGTATTTTCTTGGCAGGCTACAAACCATTTAAGTGTCTGACATGTCAGAAGGAGTTCTTGACAGGCTACATGCTGAAAAAGCATATGGAGATGCATGTGACGGAACGCAGGTACAAGTGTGGAGAGTGCGGCAAGCTGTTCAAGGCTATTGGGCACGTACGTGAGCACATGAGGGCACACTCTAACGACCGCCCACACCACTGCAATCTCTGCAACAAGAGCTACAAAACCAAAGTGAGTTGGAATGGAATTAGATCCAAGAGTAAGTTGTTAGCATGCTAGGCCCTTTGCAACTGACATTTGAATTGTTTTTCAGTAATTATTTATTACTACAGATTACAACAGGTGCTAATTAATAAGTAAACAGGTGTGTGATCGCAGCAATTTTTACATGTAGGTAAAGTTTGGTATTAAAAACATCTTTTTAAATGTGAGTAAAAGTTTTGTCATAACTTGCCCTTTTTCATTTCAGAATGCGCTTCAGGTGCATCAGCGCACACATGGTGAGGACAAACCGTACGCATGTCCACACTGTTCTCGGGCATTTCGTGAGAAAGGTGCTCTGGTGCGTCACATTCGCCACCACACCGGAGAGAAACCTTTCAAGTGCTCCAAATGTGGACGTGGATTTGCTGAGCATGGCACACTCAATCGCCATTTACGATCGAAAGGTAACCTGAAAATGGTCACATAGCCAAGTCAAATTATTGTCTATATACTCTGTGTGTGTGTGTGTGTGTGTGTGTGTGTGCGTGTGTGTGGATAGACAGATAAATCAGAGTAAATAGATAAATAGAGAGAGAGAGCGAGAGAGAGAGAGAGAGAGAGTGAGAAAGAGAGCAAAAACAAGGCAAAATGCTCATTGCTCGGGCTGAATTTTGTGTCAGGAGGGTGCTCTGTAGGGCAGCAGGAGTCTGAGCATATTATGACCCCTGAAGAGGAGCAGGAATGTGACCGTATGGCAGCCGCCATCATTTCTGACGATCCCCACGCTGTGCTGGTGGAGTTTTCCTCAGTGGTGGCTGATACTCAGGAGTACATCATAGGGGTGAGTTTACTGCACACTTTTTCATGTTGCTTGTTTCTTTTCTCCTACAATTGTATACATTTGTCCACTATAATGATGTATTATAACCATTTAGAGAACTGCACATATCGTTGGGTGAAATTGTGGTCCACAAGGGCATTACAATATACTACATTTAAACAAGCAACACTTTTGCAGATAAATGTAATTTTCTGATAGCATGACACTTTGGGAAAACCATTACATATCGAGTAGGAAAAGGATGTCCTCAGTGGACCCTCATCGATCTCTGGGGAACATCCACTCAATAACCCGAGGCTTACCTGTTCAAATTAGTTAGTGTTCTGTTTCATGTTGATTTATACATAACACTCCTCTTTGAAAACAAACTTTCAAAATGTATAGCTATGTATCATTTTATTTCAACAGATCCGGCTGATTATAGTTACATCTTCAAATAGATGTTTTTAAAAGGTTACCTTCGTGTTAGAAAAAAAGTAATATTTGGTAATAATTGTCAGTTAAGTGCATTTTAATCAATTTTTAATGTTTTATTTTGGCACAAAAATGAAATCTATTTGCATTGCATAACTTACATTTTGGGCATGAATGAATAGATAAATGTTTACTATTTATGTGCAGGCAACAGCTGAGACGACTCAAGCAGAGGAAGTGTCTGTTACTCCTGACAGTCCTAGCCAAGTAAGAGTACTTTGCAGTTCAATCTAGTGGATTTTATCGTTTTACATACTGGTCACATGGAGAAAAGTAATGTGGATTTTTTTTTTTCCCCCCTAAAAATTAAGAAGGAACATATTTTATGTATTGTTTTCTTTATAATTTTTTCCTCCTTCTGATAAATGCTTTGGGATATTATAGCGCAGGCTTAATAACTAGCTGGAGAACTCCTATCTGACTATAAACTTTGGTAACAATTTTTGTTGCAGTTTGACAGTCAGATCATAAAGGTGGTGCAGCAGGTTGTGAGTCAGGCGCAAGACGGTCAGCAGATCATTGTGCGTAACGTGGAAGCCAACGAGAAGCCTGGTGTTTTTGACACCGGCGACACCATCACTATCGCTACACCTGAGAGCCTGACTGAGCAAGTGGCCATAACTCTCGCCAGCGCCATCAGCAACGGTGCCCTCCTGAACACCACCGCTTCCGCAGAAGGCACTACTGCACTGGAGCAGGACGAGCACTATGTCATCGCTTCCTCGGATGAGATGGAGATTCAGACTGTTGTGGTGGTCTGATGGAGAATCCTCTCGTAAAGCTGGACATTGACACCTTTTAAATCTTGAGTAACGAACATTCTGGCTGTTATCCAAAACTGTAGCAGTTTGCTTCTCTCTTATGCCTTATCTTGAATGTTCTCAAATGTTTGCACTTAAAAAAAAAAAAAAAAAAGTTTATGAACCCATATTGGTTTCTTGACTTGTGTATAATGATTGCACAAGACACTAGATTATTTTTGTAATCTCATTGTGTCTTTTCTGCAACGATACCAAATGATCTCTTGCGTTCCCCATTTTTCCTTAACTTTACGTGTACATAAGGCTTATAGGAATTATTAGGAAGAGGTTAAAGACTACAGATATTACAATGCATGTTTTTTAAAACTTTTGTTTTCTGTCTATTTTATTTATTGTGATTGAAAGCCTGTCATTGCTGTGTACTGGGGCAAAATTATAATGGTGCTGTATGATTTCCTTCTGTCAAGAAAAGAAGCCATGCTCCTCACACTCCACTGCTCTTGTTCATCATTTTAGTTTTTTTCTTTTGTTTTTTTCCTCAATGCACACTGCCAAGTTCTTAACGTTTTTTTCTTTTTGTTTGAAATATATTGTGAGATTGATTGATGTGTTTTTATGTCTTGTCTCTGTGATTTTTATCCAGCAAAGTGTTTGGGCAAGAGGGAAGAAGTTACAAATCAACATTCAATCCTCTTTATATTTGCCCTCTCACTAATCTTTTATCAAGATATAGATGGAAAGGTAGTACAATTAATTGTCAGACAGATCTGGGCCACACAAAACATTTCCTCGTCTTGCCCTAGGTCCCCCCCATTACTCCCCTCTGGTCTTCCCTCCTGTCAGGTTATTGCTACATGAGCTGTTGCCAAGGATTTGATGGATAGTTTTCATTATTACCCCTCAGGGTCCTCACATGTACTCCCTTTGCTCAAATGTGGTTATTCTTTTTTTTTCCCTTTTTGTTTGACTGAGGCTCAAACTATTAAAATGCACAGAAACAGGTATCTCTTATGGATGAATGCATATGTACTAAGGAGCTGAATACATGAATGGGCTTTTTTTTTTTCCTCATAGAATGTCTACATTTCATTGACAAAGTATTTTTTTATTTATATATATATATATATATATATATATATATACACACACACACACAGTATTGTTCAAAATAATAGCAGTACAATGTGACTAACCAGAATAATCCAGGTTTTTAGTATATTTTTTATTGCTACGTGACAAAGAAGTTACCAGTAGGTGCAGTAGATTCTCAGAAAACAAACAAGACCCATCATTCATGATATGCACGCTCATAAGGCTGTGCAATTGGGCAATTAGTTGAAAGGGGTGTGTTCAAAAAAATAGCAGTGTGGCATTCAATCACTGAGGTCATCAATTTTGTGAAAAAACAGGTGTGAATCAGGTGGCCCCTATTTAAGGATGAAGCCAGCACTTGTTGAACATGCATTTGAAAGCCTGAGGAAAATGGGTCGTTCAAGACATTGTTCAGAAGAACAGCGTACTTTGATTAAAAAGTTGATTGGAGAGGGGAAAACCTATAAAGAGGTGCAAAAAATTATAGGCTGTTCAGCTAAAATGATCTCCAATGCCTTAAAATGGAGAGCAAAACCAGAGCGACGTGGAAGAAAACGGAAGACAACCATCAAAATGGATCGAAGAATCACCAGAATGGCAAAGGCTCAGCCAATGATCAGCTCCAGGATGATCAAAGACAGTCTGGAGTTACCTGTAAGTACTGTGACAGTTAGAAGACGTCTGTGTGAAGCTAATCTATTTTCAAGAATCCCCCGCAAAGTCCCTCTGTTAAAAAAAAGGCATGTGCAGAAGAGGTTACAATTTGCCAAAGAACACATCAACTGGCCTAAAGAGAAATGGAGGAACATTTTGTGGACTGATGAGAGTAAAATTGTTCTTTTTGGGTCCAAGGGCCACAGACAGTTTGTGAGACGACCCCCAAACTCTGAATTCAAGCCACACTACACAGTGAAGACAGTGAAGCATGGTGGTGCAAGCATCATGATATGGGCATGTTTCTCCTACTATGGTGTTGGGCCTATTTATCGCATACCAGGGATCATGGATCAGTTTGCATATGTCAAAATACTTGAAGAGGTCATGTTGCCTTATGCTGAAGAGGACATGCCCTTGAAATGGTTGTTTCAACAAGACAATGACCCCAAACACACTAGTAAACGAGCAAAGTCTTGGTTCCAAACCAACAAAATTAATGTTATGGAGTGGCCAGTCCAATCCCCGGACCTTAATCCAATCGAGAACTTGTGGGGTGATATCAAAAATGCTGTTTCTGAAGCAAAACCAAGAAATGTAAATGAATTGTGGAATGTTGTTAAAGAATCATGGAGTGGAATAACAGCTGAGAGGTGCCACAAGTTGGTTGACTCCATGCCACACAGATGTGAAGCAGTTTTAAAAAACTGTGGTCATACAACTAAATATTAGTTTAGTGATTCACAGGATTGCTAAATCCTAGAAATAAAAATGTTTGTACAAAATAGTTTTGAGTTTGTACAGTCAACGGCATACACTGCTATTTTTTTGAACACACCCCTTTCAACTGATTGCTCAATTGCACAGCCTTACGAGCGTGCATATCATGAATGATGGGTCTTGTTTGTTTTCTGAGAATCTACTGCACCAACTGGTAACTTGTTTGTCACGTAGCAATAAAAAAATATACTAAAAACCTGGATTATTCTGGTTAGTCACATTGTACTGCTATTATTTTGAACAATACTGTATATATATATTAGTTCATTCATCCGGTTATTGTCAGCCAATCATTTGCCATCAGAGAGAGTTAAAGTTTACATTATATATGATTAAATATCTCATTAGATATTGGAGCTAGACAGGTTGAATTAAATATTTCAACAACTGACATGCACCTGCTATTTTCACACATCATAGTCTTCACAATTTACAAAGACTTCAATGTAAACAAAATTAAAGGTGGTTTTGTGGCAGAAGTGCCTTGTTGCTGAAAGAGGGGAAAGGCCAGGCTGGTTTAAGCTGACAGGAAGGCTATGGTTTTGTGTATATAACACTCTTTTATACTGTCCTTTATCAAATAATTAATAGCAACCAGCATGTTTGACATGCTTTCTTTGATATGTGGAGGCAGTAAGCCACATCATGTTGAATTTCTCAAGCGTACCATATTTACGCATTGTCCACTTTACACATGAAATCGCAGATGGCCACAATTTGATAGCATCAGTGTAGCAACACTTGGAATTGTGCTCATGATCTCAGGACAAGAAGATAAATGTTTTTCTGTTCAGCTGTAAATGACCTTTTATTTCTACAAGTGCGATGAACAGAAAAGCATCTTGGAAGGTAAATGTCAGATGCTGAGGCAGGTGGACTACACTCCTGTCGGGCATAAACAAGGTGAATTAATGGCTTCATCATGAGTGTGTATTGTCAGGTTTGCTACAATGAGAATCCAACAAGCAAACATCACATGTTAAGGGGTTAAAGAAATCCGCATTAATGAACTTCCTTATTTAAAAAAAAAAAAAAAAATCTCTATATATAATTTTTTTTTTCCTGTGCAATGTGGGTAACAAAACATACTATATACAGTATGAGAGTGCATCAAATAAAAGCCTTAAATTCTAAAAACAAAAACACAGATTATGTTGTGATATCATCCCCCCCCCCCCCCCCCCCCCCGTACCCTCCTACAGCAAAGTATATGCTTTATTACACTATTATTTTACAATCAAATTATGTAGAATATGAGATTATAAATTCTTTATTTGAACAAGAAGCCGAGGCTCAAAAGTATTAAACAACTAGCTAGGTTTTGGAAATCACTTTAAATTTGATATTCAAGAACATTGACGTCTACTTGATAAATTCACCACAGCTAAATCCTCCTTTAAGTTTGACCTCTGAGGGGAAACATTCAGTAATGCTTAATGTTTATCTGCATGAGTGCTATAATGAAATCATTATATGCTAAATAAAGTGTGTTTTCAAATATATATTTATATGACAATTCTTTTTGAGCATAATTTTGCTGGTCTGTAAACTGTTATAAAATATTTTATCAATCTATCATCAAATAGTGTGTGTAAGCTTTGGATAATGTTGTAGATTACTCTCTTTTGCCAGTGTGAGGCTACCCTGTAAGAGACAATGTTATGATGGAAAGAGTAAAACAGATTTTTATGAACCTCCAGTCGTCGATGGCTCATGACGCTGTTTGGCTTCAAAACCTACACTTACAACAGAGGGCCAAACAGTGAGAAATGATTTGTGTGTGCGGACCAAAATAGTTTGGGGGGATCACTGGCCATAGCACGCCATTGAAAACATAGATAGTTGCATTGTTTATTAACATGAATCTTGCTTAATGATTATATTGTAAGTGTGCTTGACCTTGACCTGGGCCAATACCTTTATTCTTTTGCACTATTTCCCCTGTATTTCTGCATTGCAATTCAGTGAATGCTGTCCTTCACCAGAGTGCCAGCTTTTTTTCTGGGTCAGTCCTTAGCCCTCTGAGAGGGCCTGAGCCACAAGAAGTAGAAAGAGAGTGAGAGAGGAGGGGGGAGGTATTTATAGAAAAATAGGGCTTCGCAGTACCTTTTTGCTCGCAAAAGAATCATTAGAGGACCCAGCTAGCATGTCCCAGATTTCCGATCAGTGCTCTGCATGAGGGCCAGGGCTAGACAAACTTAGTAGAGGATGCAGAGCCCTGCTTGAAAAGAGCGCGTCTGTGTACTTCTACACACGCCCTGCTTCTCCACAGCTCGTCCCTGGCTTAAGCTGCAGGTCTGATGGACCTTTGATAGACTTTGTAAATGATTTTAAGTGCTTGGAGGTGACTGACCTGACCTTTCCCAGGCCTTTGGGCTTCACACAACGGACACTGATACAAACGCTAAAACAGGACACCTGCAACCATGATGAGGAGATTTCTGAAGAGCCAGAAGGGACGATTCTCACTCCGGCAAAGCCGCTCAGGTTCCCGAAGCGCCTCCAAGGACTTCTGTAAGTTTGTCCTTTGTCTTTTTCACTGTTTCTTATGCAGCCTCAGTGATAGGGGGCAGAGGGGATCACACAGGATTAAGTTTTCTGTGCTTCTGTATTTGATGTGATTGCGGCTAAACAGAGCTGTGTATTAAAGCAATTATTTGTGCCTGTAATAAACACTGAATTTCAGTTCCAGTGTAGAAGTTTATTATGTGGCCTAATTGCTTATTATTCAGCTTTTAATCCTTTTATAATTTTCTGTGATTTCCCCTTATTCCTTATTTGTGCTATTTTTTTCTTATTCCAGCAATTTATTTGAATATGTTGTCCGCACTGGGCTTGGAAGTATTTTATTTGTTTTCTAAAGTTGTTCAATCTTTTTGAGTTGGTTTGCAGTTTTATGTTCAAACCTACACACACTAGACATCCATTTGCATATGCATTTATACAGGTTAAATATATATTTTGTTGTTATGTGTTTATGAAATCATCCAAGTGATAAATTACGTGAATCTGTAAAATATTTCTGTACAATTTTCAAATGCATATTTTCACATGCATTACATTCATAGTTCACACATAATTCTTTCAGTGTCTCTTGGAACAGTGTAAAGACAAAATATATGGGCAATATGGACAAGGAAGATCTAAGTTGGTTTCAGAGTAATTTTCTGTCAGAGACAGACTGCAGTACAAGAATGAGGGCAAGAGCTCTACTGGGGCTTTAGAGATACGGAGAGAAAACAGTTGAGGTTTTTATGAAATCATGCTGTCAAGTGAATAAACACTGAAATATTTTCAGTAAACTGTATAAACTGGCAACATTATTGATGTTTATTGTATTAGAGATTGTAATGTTTTAATTAAAAAACAACTATGATTTAACTTTTTGCTTTGTATTGTTTAATTTGTATGTTTGTGTCTTTTTATTCTTCTTTTATTAAATCTCATTTGTTGTTTCTCATCACAGACCCAAATCCTCAAGTGCTCAGGGACTTCCCCTTAAACATGGGTATGTAAACCTATTTCCCTCCAGATAGAGATTTCAGTGTACATATTCACCATTTGTCATTTTGCAACCTCATTTTCACTGGCAAAATTGAGGACAGTGTCTTTTGTGAAAAGCTGTAAATAGTAGGCCTGATGAGTATGTGATATTCTGTAATGTATTGTGTCTAGATATTTGTTTATGCTCATAAATTAAATATACATAGACATTTGTTTTTTTTTTTTGTCATACACATTTCAAAATCACTATATTAAAAAAATTGCCACTAGCTGTGAAGATTGTGACCTAGCTATATGTCTTAATTGCACACTTCTAGTGTAAGTAGGACTCAATCCTGGTTTCAAAATGTTTTTTGTATTGATTTGGACTTGTCTCACACTTACTGGCATTTGTGCATAGTCTCAGTCATTGGTCATAGAGTACAGGTCTTGACAAATATGGTCCTGATCTTGGCTGAAAGATAATGTTTTGCATTTTGCATGCACAAAGTTCAACAAGAATGATTACTTCTTCTAGATTAAATTATCTTGTTTTTTCACTTAATCATGCATTTATTTGAACTCAGTCTTATCTTGGCTGCGATTCCAAATAAGACTCAGTCTGGCCTTGATCTCAGATAGTCCTGGTCTTGGACTTGGCAGTAATTTGAAAGCAGCAGGGGAAATATAATTCTGCAAAAGCAATGCTATAATTCTACACCAAGAGTGTCTGAAAAACATGTTCAGCTGTTTAAACAGTAAGGAACACTTATACAAACTGTCAATGACTTTAGGTTTTAGTAATATATCAGTCATATTTTTACCAGAAGTTACTTGATGTATCACAATCTTGACAGTAAGCTAGCTTACTGTTTTCTCTAGGTGTTGTTTGTTAGAATGCTAGTCAGTATACTCTTTAATACAAGACCTATATTCAGATTGTTATCTCTGCATCTTTTTAATTGCATGTTCCACGGTGTGAAATTGAATTTAGACTATAAAGGAAATTTGGTGTGTATCAATCACATTATAATATTATTGGAGTTTACCTTTAATAGCTATTAATGGTGCATTATTGGCTCTTAAAGACCAACAGTGGCAGGCCAAGCATTTCACAGCTAGGCCTTCAGTGGTGTCCTACCTGAATCAACTCTAGCAGAAGCATCAATATTAACCTAATAAAATTACAAAAATATAGTTCAACCCAGTTTTTCTGTGCATTTCTTTAGTACCTCTGTAGGGATTTTCCATTTATTTTAAATTATGGCAAGTTGTGTGTTTTATGTAAGTTCTACAGTAAAGAAAACACAAAAAAGTACTGTATAAATGTTACTTGAAAAGGCTTAACAGCTGTTTTGAACTGTTGTGGCCGATGTCCAGCTTTTCTTGAAAAGTCCATCTCAAAAATGGCCTTTATAGTCATCTGACAATCCAATCAAAGGACATGAAAATGCCGACATCATTGTATGCCTGCTAGATGGTCCCCATGTCACCAACTAGAAATATGATTAGTTAAAGCATAAGTTTGAACTATATTTGAAAATACAGATGCCCACACTGTTGAAGGCTTTGAGGCAGATTTTTATGAACCTGGCAAAACATGATGACTGAAATAGGATTGTATGGAAACTCCAACATAAACATACACTACTGGAAGCAGCACAGCTAAGAAAAAAGCTATGAAATGAAGAGAACTGGAAATGTAATGCATATTCATGAAAAAATGTATTAAAAAGTAAGTTAGTGATTCCAATAGTGTTTAGACTAGCAGAGAAGGCCTTGATGGCCCTGATGGCCTGCCACTGATTGCAGACCACTTGGAGTAACTAGAAGTAATGCTGTGAAGCTAAGTAACTTAATAACTCAGTAATATATATATATAAATACTTTGATGCTCGCAGGGGTTACGTTCTATGACCCCTCACGAGTAAAAAAAAATCGTGAGGTTTTGACTCCTTTTGATGGCTCCTTTTTCAAGGGAAATTGTAAATGTACTGTACAGTAAACTCAACAAAAATTGTGAATTACTTGTCTTTAATGTTTTATTTACTACTTTAAATGAATAATACAAATTAATAATAGCTTTCCAAACAGAAAATTTTTTTTTCAAACATTTCTATGTAATTAGTATTTCAGATTTTTCGCGAGTTACCCTTAGTCCGGTTCCAAATGAAAAGTTGTGAACTATCGAGGTTGCGAGTGTCAAGGTCTCGAGTATCGAGGTTCCACTGTGTGTGTGTGTGTATATATATATATATATATATATATCAGAAAAGCAGTAAGTGATTTTGTAGAAAATTCTTTTGTGATCCATATTGGTGTAACATCTTACCGTTTTTTATCAGAATTGGCCCTTCCAGCAAATAACCAGGGCTGGCCGGAGGACTTCGGATTTAAGCTAGGTGGAGATGGTCCTAGCTACATTCTTTCAGTGGTGGAGGGCAGCAGTGCCTATATGGCAGGTCTGCAACCTGGTGACCAGGTGCTGGAAATTGATGGCCAGAATGTCTCCTCTCTCAGCACTAAAGCGCTTATTGCCTTGGCCCAAACCCTCAAAACTGTACCGCCAAGCATTGGCGTTGTGTCCCGCATTGAACAGGTAACTAACACAATTAAAATTCAGTATTGTATAACAGCTAGTGTGGTGTGATGTCAAAATGCCTTAAGCTAAAAGGATGAAACAAACTCTGTAGATGAATCTGGACTATTCAAAGGACAGCACTTTTGATTTTGTTCATTCACAGTTGGACATTACTCCAGGACCTGATGGCCGCTTTGGCTTTACAATTGTTGGAGATTGTCCTTTATTAGTGGAGGACTGCATGCTCAACTCTCCAGCAGGCCGCAGTGGGTTACGTGCAGGGGACTATGTGATGGAGGTAAATGGAATTCCAGTGAAGCATCATGAGATGGCGGCAGCCATGATTAAGGCATCACAGGGACGTACACTACGCCTTGGCGTGCTCAGGATGACCCGTTGGCAAAAACGCACCAGCAGCAGCATGAAAGAGACGTACCAGAGTGGAGATATAGTCCGTCAAGACCGCAAACACAAAGCCCTGGAGTTTAACAAGAAGGTCAGTGTGACATCCCTCTGTCACATGAATGAAAACATTTCATTTTGCCATTGGATAAAGCTTAATGTGCTAGTGTCTTGAATATATCTATTGCTCCTTAAGGGGGTTGATGTTATACTTCATTAAAAAAATTCTACCTATTTCAAATAAAATTCTCTGGTCATTGAACAACAGGCATTTTTGTGTGAAGACAATGTTGTTTGCTGATGCTGTTTTCATTGTGTCTCATGTTTTAGGTTGAAGAGATTTTAGGTGAGGAGCCAATTGTAAAGGAGAGGCTTTTTGACCTGTTGAAGCAATACGCTTCAGAGAGGGATGTGGAGCAGCTGGCATCCACACTTCCTGAGATATTGATCAATGAGGAACATCAACAGCTGATTGACAGCATCAGGTATCATTGAGATTAAGGATGGATACTTTGTCAGCAAACTCGTCTCTGAATCTCTGAAGAGGTTAAATAGTGTACCCCTACTCCCTCCTTTTATCTAGTACTGATTCAACTTATCTTGCTCTCTCTCTTTCTCTTAATTTCTCTTTACCAAAAATAAAACTGCAGGAATTGTGAAAGCAAACATTTCACCTGTCTCCAACTATACAGTGATAAAAAACTTTACGTAAAAATCCACAATGGGAACCTAGAAATTACAGTTTTAAATGTACAAATCAATTGCTTGATATGTGGTGACAGAAGCTGTTGACAGCTTTGTCATAATCAGGCCAGAGTCTATAAATATTGTAGGGAATTAGGTACCATGCCAAGTCCAATGGCACCAGCTGCAGAAAGATTTGATGAAATGAAAGCTTGATACCCTCGCATCTCCTGCGTCAAGAAACCACGATATTTAAATTTGCAAAGTCTGGGAGATTCAACAAAAGGGCATATCAGAAAAGGTTTGTTTTTGGCACTGATATCTAAAGTCTTGTCCAATCTTGTATTCACTATTGGAATTAGGATGAATACAGAATTAGGATGTGCTGTTGTACAAAAACGATGAATGCCTCGTTGTGTTGTGTTATTGTTTCCAGCCCTAATTATTTTCCAGTAACACTGGGTCAAGGAGTGGATTATTTCTCTTCTGCAACAGCAAATTTCCAAATAAACAAATTTGCTGACACTCAAGGATCCTTCCATAAAACTTAATTGAGCTCCTCCTTACAGAAAGCATCCATATAAAACATTTTTTTTAGATTATGATTTTGTCATACCAGTCTTTCTATACATATCTTATGGTAACAAGTGAATTCATGTGATCCTGCAAAATAAGTTACAGTTAGAACTACTGTCAGAGCGGCTGCTATTTGATAATTAATCACTTTCTGAAGAGTCAGAACCTAGAACAGCACTGTGGACTGTATGTTTTTGTTCATACAGTACACCCTGAAAAAATACTTTGCTACTGATGTTGTGCCTTTTTTTTCCTATTCTGAGCAGTCTAATGTCTCAGACTTCATGGAGTTTGGGACTTTGCTCATTTCCTGTCCAGACATGAATGCTTTTAGTCAGAGTAATAAATCAGTTATGTTCAATTGTTCAAATGTTCAAACCAAATGGTCATAAATCAATGTGTCTGTCTCCGAAAGCCAAGCTTGCTAATTGGAAGGAAATCATTCAGCAGGGGAAAAAAAAAAGCTTCCATTTTGATTTTTCATTGTTTCTGGGGAGTAGTGGAATAAAAAAAATAAATGCCTTATTCATTTGCATTTTTTTTTGTAAAGAATTTGAAAGTTATATACAATATATTCTTATTTTAAATATAAATAGTGGCTTGTTTTCAATCCTTTATTCTCCTTCATTAAACTGCATTACCCCTTGCTCCTGCTTCAGCATGTCTTCATATGTAAATCTTACTTTTATTCTTCCTCTCTATTTATTGTACAGAAATGCATAGTGTGTTATCACATCATAGAATTCACACATTCCCCTCCCCTCCTCTTTATTCAGTACTAAGCTTATATTGGCATTTTTCTTCCCCCAAATGTTGCTTCTGGCAGCCTTTGGAAGTGCGATATTCCAGCCAATTTGCTATCAGGCTCTGTGTAGCCCTACTGTAAGGTGGATCGGGTGACGGAGTAACCCGAGGCTATATTTGATGCTTTGTGGATTGAAGCAGCAGCCTCGAAGTTGCTGTGTGTGGTGTGGGAATACGGTAGAGTGATGAATTGCTGTAGGTGAGTGATGCTGAACATTGCTGGGGTGTTTTCTCTGTTCTCTGCTGCTGTTACAAGGTGTGATTTTATACAAAGTGGTGCTCGTGATGTGTTTGTCAAAAGATATTAATTATGAGTCTTCTTAATGTGAGGATTTTTTATATTGTTTCATTGTTTCATATTGTCTCATGCTTGCAGAAAATATCTGCTAGGAATGGCATTTATATGATCAATAAGAGTTGCTGTTCTTTTTTATGATACCAGACAATGTGCACAAGCTTTGACAGCTTTTAAGACAGATTATGATCAGTCTTGTAGCTGGAAGTTTTTTTTTTCCTCAAAGCAACGATTTCATGGTCATGTTTTAAAAATATTCTTAATTTTCATCTACTCCAGTTTATCCATATACTGTACTCAGGTATGGGCAAAACATGTATTTTAAATACGTATTATAAATATAAAATAGTAATTTGTATTTGATAGGGTTGATACAAATGGCTTCATATTGTCTATCAATTTTTTGTAGTTGTAAAATACTGTAAAATACTTTGTAAGAAGTCTACTTGATGACATCATAGAAATGTGGCCTCTGGTTGGTGCCTATTCAGTAATTTGCCCAAACTTGTTGAGATCTGAACAGAAAATTAATCCATATGGAAGAAGGTGGTAAAAGTAAGAAACTGCTGCCAGATTTTAAATTCGTGTTCGATGATTAATGAATAAATATTTGATTGCCAAATATTGTACCTTTATTGAAGTAGCTGTTTGGGTTCCCTGGTGGTCTAGTGGTTAGGATGCGGCGCTTTCACCGCTGCGGCCCGTGTTCGATCCCCGGTCAGGGAACCAACCCCAGCCATTAGGGTTGCACAAGCTTTAGTGCCGGTCCCAAGCCCGGATAAATGGGGAGGGTTGCGTTAGGAAGGGCATCCAGCGTAAAAACATGTGCCAAATCAAACATGCGGATGGTCCGCTGTGGGAGAATGGGATAAGCCTAATGGGAGAAGCCGAAAGAAAGTTTTTATTGAAGTAGCTGTTTAGTAGGATCATGATTTAGCATACCATTGTGTGAATGACCACCTGACACATAATATTATTATATTTATGATTAACAATTAAATGATTAATTAGTTAGAAACTATTTGCTATGAATACGCATGCCATCAGTTGTCTTCTTATAAATGACTTGTTTGTCATTGAGTTGCTAATGCAAAGTTGCCGTTTGTTACCAAACAGCAAGTAACTAAATTAGGATGCAATTAGTCATTCGCAAACTGTTAAACAATAAACTGTTGGTTACTTTTGTTTGGTTACTATAACCTTCATCTGGGAGATCATAGGGATATGTATGTAAATATTTGATCTGTTAACTGGTTGCATATGTCAGATTTATTGCATGATTTGGCCAGAGAAAATCTGTTGCTATCCAACATTGTTGAGTTCAGTCAGTGTAATGGTGAAGGAACAGATCAAACAGGCCAACTGATGGAAGATTTGCGAAGAAATTTCATGCTGCCTAGTAAAAGTATTTTTTTAGTATTTTAATACAAACGAATAAGTAAATACAAATAAATGCAAAAATACAGTAGTTTATTTTGATACATGGTATGGTTGCTGTATTTGTAGTTTATTTTAATACACTTAAAGTAAGGAATTTGGTATTTTATTTTAAAATACATTTTGATGTGTCGTTGCCCAACCCTGACTGATCTACTTGCAAATGCACGGGAATGCAATTAAAATATCGGAATTCTGGGGGTCATTGCAGTTAAAGTAGTTCAAACTATAGTGGTATAGTTGTATATTATTTATCATATACAGGATTTTCATATAAAATTCTGTATGCCTCAGCAAGTAAATAAAAAATGCATCCATGCAATCCATTAAGGGAATGGAGAAAGGGAAAGTGAAAGATTATTATGACTATAGTGTATTGTGAAGAAAACTTTACTGGCAGCTGTTCATGCTTTTGTGAATATAGCACGTAATGCACACTCCTCCACGGTAAAACAAGGCTTTTTGATGCGTGATTGTACTTACAGCAATGAATACGAATCGTTCACGAGCACCCACGTCATTTTTCTTTTTTCTTTCACGGCTGTGTAGTGAACCACAATGGGATGGAACTGACAGTTGCAGCTGTCGTTGTTTTTATTTGATTGAAACATGCTTGTTCTCCTTTCTTAGACTGGGAAAAAGGATAATTTAAGCACAGTTTTTGAGCATTTTCATTCTTTGTTGAAAAATGAAAAAACAATATGATGTATATAACGTATGTACAACTTATAGAGACTAATGATCTATATAGGTACAACAGCAAAGATTTGAACTCAAACCTGCTATGAGTAACATGTCTATTAATTCTCAATGCAATGGCCCTGGAGAAGGGTGCTAATGAAGCAATGTCAGTGGGGGGGCAGGCTTAAATCTCTCCACCACTGCAGCCCCCCACCCCTTTCCTCTCTCTCTCTTTCTCTAGGTCGAATAGATGCTGATTAGGTACAGTGTCATGGGAATTTGAGGCATCCTAACACTGCAAGATTTGGCAGGCTACACTAACAGAGTGGTGTGAGTGTTAGCCTGTGGCAATAAGAGATGAATCAGGCATATTTATTCTCATTAATAAAACATTATCTGTCATTAAGGCCTTACGTGTATATAAGGCACAATGATGACACTAAGGACAAAAAGAGATTGCTTGGAAACTTTTCCAAAGTGGAACATCCTGTGAAGCTGTGTGGACTCTCCAACCTCCATAAGAAATAAGATAGGAAGTAGAGCACCATGTTCCAAATACCTAGATTCATGCTCCTCATGCTTCTCATGCTCCTTTTTTTTAACCTCTGAGAATTTTTCACTCCTGTTTTTCATCACTGCTCGTGTCATCACTTTTTTGTCAGGCACAAATATTTGTTTCATTTCCTTGTATATTGTCCTAAGTGCAGGACATGTTAACAAACCAAAAACACAAATTCAAAAAGAAAAACACAACAGGACCAAAAAAACAACAGCAAATTCTGCAAAACAACATTACATTAAAATGGAGAGAGTGTGCGCTTAGTGAAAGTCTGTTTCTTGATGCTGATTGGGCATGACAATAAAAATGAATTGCTCACATTTATCACATTTTTCATGTTTATCTCTTTATATTGAATAACTCTCCCTTGAGGTACATTTAAATTGTTTGCATTATCGTGTTGATGCGAAGCAAACTTGAAAGCATATTTAAAATAGCATCATATAAATGTATAAAAAAAAAAAAAAAAAGGTGTACAGTATTACAGTATTTAGGATACTTTTTCCTTTTTCCTTTTCCTCTTGCTGTAAAAAGGACTTTCACTTTTTTGTCAATGTGTTTTGTACTAATGGGTTATCATACCATGACATTAAAAAATATATATCATTTCATTGTTTTTTCAGTTATTCCATGTTGTGTAGCTCTCTGCTAAATAATTTTTTTAATAGAAATAAACTACTTTGCAACTGAATTATTACGAGGAGCCAAATGTAATAAAGATAATTTTAGGTCATTCTGATAAATTAATCACGATCTGTCAAATAACAGTTTAAAATTTCAGTGTTATTTAAAAAATATAAATTAATATTTATAAACAAATACAAATATTAATTTAAAAAAAGAGTATTAATTGTAAGTATATTATATAATAAGTAATAGTAATAGTAAGTATATTAATAGTAGTAAATGTCAATGTGAAATATACTGTAAATGTAACTTTGCATTTATTCTGTATATTTATTGTCAGATTTATGGGCATGGACTACATTAACTACAAACCATTGCACCTCTAAGAACCATGTCCCATGTTTCTTTGCCTACTTGATTTATGTTCACGGTTAATAGCAGTACTACTTATGGTTTACTGCACTCTGTCTTTTTTTTTTTGTCCTATTTTTTGAGTTCTCATCAGGGTCTAGTCAATTAACTCATTCATGCTTCTTATTGGTTAATTTAATTTAATTCTTGTTTATTTCCGCACTTGCATCCACTTCTTAGATTATTGTGACATATATGTCTATATTTAAGATTGACATTTTTTTTACATCAAACATTTCAAACAATTTTAAAATCGCACTGAAACGTATAAATATTTTACATGATTCGGTAACAGAATCTCTCCAAAAGTATACTAATTTAAATGGTACCTCATGAATCATTATTGATAAAAAATGAATAGAATACAATAACAGTAAAGATATTCTTTCAAAAAAAAAAATAAAAAATAGATACACTCGTTCCAAATCGCATAGAAAGACAACATAATGTTAGACTTGACATTGTAGTTAAAAACACACTGGCCTTCATTCATCCATTATAATCAGTGATCAAAACTCCAACAGTTCATGCTAACTGTTTTTCCCTTAAATATGTGACTAGCTGTGTGCTTTTCTGTCCTGCAAATCTGTACAGCTCTCCCTCAGGGTGCTCACTATTTTTAAGCAGCCTACTTCCTATAATAAATGCTTTTTGGTTCATGACGCACTACAAGTGTGCACAAAATCTACATGGCACCATATAGAAGCTCAAGTTTCCCTCAAAGGGTCTATATTCAGGGTGGGGATTTTACCTTCATCTTTCATAGAAGGCTTTGTAGTGATTCCGAAGTGTGGAAAGGGGTTTCTCTGGATATCATGATTCTGACTAATGTTGCAAGCAATTGAACCGATTCCTATGCAGATTTGATTTCGCTAGGTGCGTGAATGACATCTAGCAAGAATTTTGATTCGCTGACGTTTTCCAGTGATGGATATCCAGACTTTTGTCATCAGTTATTTTTTTCTACTTTTGTTGGATATCCCACATGCCGATCTGCCTGCGAAATTCCTTAGGGAGTTCCTCACACTCCTCTTGCCTTTCTCTCCCGCCTCGCTTGCTTCTCTTCTCCTTTCATTTCTCTCGCTCCAACTTCTAGGCAGCCGCAAACATACCTCACTGCTTGGTTCTTGGTGGGTGGCAGTTAATCTGTGATAGAGGGCGAAGACCTTCTGCAAGACCTGAACTCCAAATGCCGCACACTTTGGAGTTTCTGGATATCAGAGCCTAAATATGGGTGACATTTTGGAAAGTTGATGTGACCTCTTATGCACTTTAAGGCTTGAATAACTATATAGTTGATGGTTTTCAGCATGACGCCGGTTGATACACCTGCACTGAGACAGACATGCTTGGACTTTAGAGCTCTGCTATATCCGGCTCTTTTGAAGGTTTTTTTCTGTCAGGGATTGATGATTTATAGAAGCCTGCACTATTAGTCTTCTGGGTTGGTGCTGAGTGATGAACCGAGAACCATGGGGAGGGACAGAAGTTTCTCCAAGCACTTTCGGTAAGAGGAATCTATTGGAATGTGTTCAGTGTAACTCTGGTCCTTTATCACCTGCATTTCTTGAGGATATGAATTATTTTGGGCATAGAGTGCATGCTTACAACCTGAAAGGTAATGTTATTTTACGTAATATATTTTTACTTATTTATAAACTCTATACTTTCAGTCTGTATCTCTTACTATAACTGGATAAATTGTGTTTTCTCGTTTGCGATTTGGTTTCTTTGTGCAGAGATCGTTACTGAAGAGACAATAATAGTAATAATCTGCTATTAATTAGGGTTAGATCTTAGGTTTTAGATGGGAATAAGTAAGCACTCTTCTGCTAGTGTATAGTAGCCATTATTGAGATTTTTCCTTAACAAGTTGCTCATCTCAATTGTCATCCTCTCCTTTAAGTAGAGTGTCCTTGATCTCCAAACCCCACTCCTTGGTTAATTTTAGTTTCCTGTGACCTCCTTCTAATTGAGGGCATTCCAGTGTAAATGAAAGTTAAACAAGAATAATCTGGGCTCGACTAAGCCGAAGAGCTTCTTGGGAAATCGTATGTGTGAATTTTTGTGATGTTTAATCGATATTTAGAACTTGGCCATTACTAGTGTCCACCAGTCTTTGTTAAAGAGCAGACCTAAATATCACGCCTTCATTTTTTCCACTTACACATTAACTTACTGTATATCTAAGACACAAGAAGTAGCAGTCACACTTGTTTTTAGTGTATTTGCTCCTGGAAGGCATAATATGGCTTTTTGGCAAAAGGTTGTCCATTCCAGCACGGGCACAGGTGCTGTGTTTTGGCCCAGATATGCTGCACTAACTTTGCTTGGGATAAGGGCTGATAGCTCTTTTGGAAAAAGGCCAAGTAAAGGGCTACTGGGAAATAAGTGCAAATAAGTGAGAAAAACATTGTTAAATGGATGGGATAAAATACTGAAGACAGTTCTATTAAAGATATTTAAAGATATATTGTAGATTTTGTGTAAATAACCTTTAAAAAAAACCTTCAGAAATGTATTTGAATTTAATAAACATCAAATTTTATGTTGTAGTGAAATAGAAATATATCTAAATAAAAAATAATTAATTTGTTCAGATTATTTGCAGTTTATTTTGTATTGTGTTCCAGTTTTCTACAGTTGCATATACACTAGTTGGTTAATCATTTATCTTCCTGTAGGTGGCAGTGAGTTTCATTGCTTTTTTTTTTTTTCCAAAAACTTTGGAATATTGTGTGAATAGCAGGCCAGCAGAACTGCAGCAATTCACAAACACAAAAACCCCAACTCCCATTTCCCTGAATTGTTCACTATGTTGCTATGGAGACAACCAGCTGGCTCATTTGCTATCTAACTTGCTCAGTGCTCAGTGCATCTCAGCAGGACTCCATGTTAAACTGTTTAATATCCTGCTGCACTGGAAACTGGAAAGGTGTGAACATGCTTAATAATTAAAAACTATTCTATACTATATATATATATATATATATATATATATATATATATATATATATATATATATATATATATATATATATATTTATATTTAAAAAGTGAGTACACCCTTTACATTTTAGCAACCATTTTAGTATAATCTTCTCAAGGGACAATACTATAGAAATTAAACTTGGATATATTTTAGAGTAATCAATGTGCAGCTTGTATAGCAGTACAGATTTACTGTCCTCTGAAAATAACTCAACATACAGCCATTATTTTCTTAATAAATGGCAAAAAAAATGCCGTGATAACAGCTGTATATCGTGTAACAATGCAAAGCCACATGTCCTATTCATCATGTTCATGTTTTTGTCTGCTTTATAGGACCATACAAATTTGTGTATCTTTTATTAGAACAGTTACAATTTGGTGCTTTGAGTACAATTCTCTCAGGATTTGAGAATTAGAATTGTTGCTCTCCACAAAGATGACCTGGGCTTTAAGAAGATCGGTAACACCCTGAAACTGAGTTACGGTACAGTGGCCAAGGTCATGCAGGGGTTTTTCAAGATGGGTTCCACTTAGAACTGACCTCACAAGGGTCCGTCAAAGAAGTTGAGTCCATGTACAGAAGCTGACTTAAAAAAAAAAAAAACTGATGCATTAGTGCTGCAGCATTTATTTAGAGGTTGCAGAAGTGAAAGGTCTGCTTATCAGTGCTCGGACTATATGCAGCACAACAAACAAAAGTATTATCCTGTCTTTTCCATCCATAAGTGGTTCTTCCCCAAACTGTTACCACAAATTTAGAGACTTAGAGACATACAATTGTAAAGAAAGTCTCTGGATGCAGTAGAATGTAATTATTATACCTTTTTTTGAAGTAGGAGACTTGAATCTGTTCCAGCAAGACAATGGTCCTGTGAACAAAGAGATCTCCTTAAAGAGTTAAAGATCTTGATTGGCCATCTACAGTTATGACCTCACTCCTACTAAACATCTTTGGGATGAATTGGACCACTGATGTCACCCCAGGCCTCCTCACATCAGCTACATCCGTACCTAACTTTCCTAACACCCTTGTAGTGAAATAAACATATAGATCCACAAGCACACTCTAAAATTTAGTGAAACATATTCCCAGAAGCATGAAGGTTATTATAACAGCAAAAGGGGACTAAATGTTAAATGTGTTTAAAAAAGTGTTTAAAGGTACATTTGAATCCTATAGTGAGTTGTCCACAGATGTTTCTGCATATATTGTATAACCAGTTACTCCATAACCATTCTCTATTTTTACTGCTTTGAATAAATAAATGGTGAGTCACATTTTAACGAGAAAATTGAACATGCAAACTTAGTGTTACAAATAGCTGAAGTCTGGAAACTCCTTCCCTAAATGGTTACAGTCGTTATCATAGCTATATCAATTATTATACAAGTTTCTTTGTTGAATAATATTACTTTGTTATTAGGCCTAAATGATTTTGTTTAACATTGGTAATCGTTTAGGTTATATCATGTAAATTGGCTATTCATGTTTATATTTGTATGTTATAAACACTATAAGCCAGTTTAAAGTTACACGAGTTTAATAGTATTGATACAGATTAATGATAAAAGTGTGTAAAGTTGATCGCAGGGTTGAAAACACCTAGACTAAAAGAAGTCAATTTCCATAGCTTTTATAACAGTTTTTACACAACATTTCAAAATAACAGTTTTTATTAGAGCTTTTATTTACTATAAGAGCTATTTTTGAGAGCTTTTCTTTACTATAAGCTTACATACACATAGTATGTATTATGTACACTTGTTAGTATTTGGTGTCATTGCCATTGAATTGCTTTAACCATGAAACAAATTCTTATGGTAGTCTTTCACTAGCTTAAGGCAATATTTTTCTGGATTTTTTTCCCATTCCTCCTCACAGAACCAGTGTAACTAATTCAGGTTTGTGGGCCTCTTAGTCCAGACACGATTTTTAAGTCCAGAATCTTTAATGGTATTCAGGTCAGGGCTTTGAGACACTGCAGTATTCCATCTAATGTGAACATAGTAGATACCAAAACAACTTGCTGTAACTGAAATCGTGTATTATATTATATTGCATGAAAATGTTTGGCCTTAATTGTATTCAAAAAGTCAATTATTTCCACACAACTTCCACACGTCTATGAGTAGTCTATTATTACTCCCAAACCCTGCATAATTCACTCTGCAGCAGTTCTGATTCAATGCAATAATCAGGAATTTCTTCCAATAAAAGCTCCTTTTTGGCTCCTGCCTCCTCAGAACATTTTAATCCTGAAGAACGACGAGCACCGTCCTGCACCTTATTTGACTTGTGCTATTCCCCAGCTCAGTCATTATGTAGACATCCACTCTTATATAGGAGAGATAGAGAAGGAGAAATGGAACCATTCCTGAGAGAGTGTTTTGAGGGAGTATGAGAGCAAGTACAATTTATTCGTACAATATAGAATTGATTTGAACAAGAAGGCTGTTTTGTTTATTTAATTCTTTAACAGTGTAACAGCCATTCTGGATGTGTTAATTAAGAATAGTGTTACCCATGGACTTTGGTGTAGGGGTAGCTTGCTAATTGGCTGCCTGATGCTATGTTGACATAAGTGAATTTATGTAACATCTAGCTTCCTGTAGCCTTCATCCAATTTCCACTAGCTAAGTATAGAAACCATTAAATGCAAATTAGGCTTGAAGCTCTCTATTTAACAGTGTTTACTATATTATTCTCTTTCATAATAATTTTGATATCCCCCCCCCCCAATTTCTGCACCTCCATGTTAGTTTTTGTAAATTTGGGTGTCTTTTGCACATAGACAAAGTGGATAACAGGGTGTGAATTAGCATAGCCAAGAAGCTTTTATTGTCATTTCAACCATATATAGCTGACGCAGTGCACAGCGAAACAAGACAACATTCCTTCAGAACCCTAATGCTACATTTAACAACATAAAGCTACATATCAGAAAAGAAAGAGCTAAGGACGAGTAAGTGTCCTTGCCACATAAAGTGCAACGTGTGCAAACAGTGCAAGACAGACAGTGCAAGACAACACAAGACAGTGTAAGACAACACAAGACAGTGTAGGACAAAAACACAATAGCGCCGCCAGTAAGCCTACTGTATATTACACAATGCAGAGTGTAAAAGAGAACTGAGTACAGGAGTGTACCTTGTAATTAAACAAAATGTAAACAAAAGGGTTTGTGCAAAACAGCAATAGCAGCAGTCAAAAAAGATGTGCGTAAACAGCATGTAAAACTGTTTGTAATAATGAGGTAAAATAATAGGGGTGGTACTGAAGACATGGATGTGTTACTTTCACTTCCCACAGTTGAGAGAAATCACTCAATTTCAGTGAATCCAAAGTCTATCACATTAGGTGGGAACACATCCTGCGTAGAATTCCAGCCACCTCATGGCACCATGGATCCCGCTGTCCATTTAAATGAATCTTGAAATGCAGGTTTTTTGTTTTTTTTTTGCAATCTAGAAATGCACTTATGCACTTGAAATATGTGTAAAAGAGAAACATACTGTATTTTCAGTCAAGCTTTTCTGTAGATTTCAGAGTTTTTTTATTGAACATGACAAAACCAAATAAAAGAGGTTATTGCAGATCACTAGACATATTGTCAGATTGTTCCTTTGTAGTGGTGCTTGAATGGGTAATTTTCTTCGATATTCATAATATTCATGATCCGTGATCATAATCATTAGGTAGGTGAGATACCCTATGTTGAGGCTTATAAATCTAAAGATAGTGTACACCAATCATTCACCCTCATCAGTAAGTAATGAGAGTAGGAGTCAAGCATAATCTCCCACTTTTTACCCCCATACACTGCCATCAGGCTCCATGTTGGATGAATGACAATTCATCCTTACAAATGTGTTATTTTTGTTGCATTTAATAAACATCTCAGACATGTGCTCTACATGAATGCTGGAGGGAAAGATAGATATCACTTGCATCATACAGTAAAATGATTGCAGACTTTCTGTGCGGTACTCCTGCTCACCTCCTCCTCCACTCAGGAGGCATGTGCGAACATTTGTCCTGCCTCCAATTATTCTCTCTTTCTCTCTCTCTCTCTCTCTCTCTCTCTCTCTCTCTCTCTCTCTCTCTCTCTCTCTCTCTCTCGCTCTCGCTCTCTTTCTCTCACATGCACACACTCTCACACTCTCTCTCTCTCACACTCTTCTTAATCTGAAATGGCTCTGCATCCCTCTCACTTCAGTCATTTTGACACCTGCTCTGTGCACTTATTATCTCTCCTTCCTCTCTGTCATGTTCATTAGGATCTTCATTCCCAAAAAGCACCGGCAGCGTTTTGATGAAGTGGTCTCTCAGAGCCTGATCAGCCGCCTGAGGGGACGCAGTTTCAGCGAGCACAGGCAGAGTGGACTGCGCCGCAGCCGAAGCGAGGATCACCCAGAGAGGCTGCTGGTGTCCACCCGGGCCAGCTCAGTGCCACGCACTGCCCATGAGGATAGCATCATTCCTCCTTCTCGTGGCCTTCGCAAAACGACTTCACTCATCGCTGGCCACTCCAATGCCATCTCCAACCGCAGGCCAGTTACTCAAGACAAATTATTAAAATAATTATGTTTGACAGTGTGTGTCAAAGACCTGAGCTGAGTGTTTTGCATTTATATATATATATATATATATATATATAAAATCCTTTTTGTGTTTTCAAAAGAAAGTCATTTGGGCAGTTAAAATATGGGCAATTACTTTGGCTTCATACAAAAAGTTTAATGGTATAATTTGATGTCAGTGTGAAAAAGAAATTCAAATGTCGGTTTATGCTCAGTATAGAATCAGTAGGCAATGTCAGATGTTTAGCAAAAAAATATAAAAGTAGTAAGTAGTAAGCCAAATGATACATTTACCAAGTGAACTGCAATTTGGAGACTGTATTTCAGAACCAGTTTGCCATAAACAAATGTCATGTAAAAGCCAAAGGAAACTGGATTTTATATAAAATAGTGTCTTCTTCATACATTATAATAATCTTTAATTTGTACTTTAACCTTCAACTATTTATACCCCAAGGTGCCCAACCTAACATGCACTGTAAATGTGCATAGATAAAAAAAGCATCTTTACAACTGAAGGGCTTTCGATAATGCAGTGGCTGTGAAATGTAGGCTACCTCTCTTAAAACATATATTTCTGGATCAATCAATCTGATGATAATTCTCATTAATGATTAATTAAAGGGCAACATATAATAATGGGGAGAAATATATGATTTGCCTAGCCTTGATTAGAGACAGAGTAAAGCAAAAAAAAAAAAAAAAAAACAGTGTGGGGAAAAAGCTATTAGTATGCTGTTAAATAGATCACGGCTATGAAATGTTTTTTGGTTTTGCTTGTTTTTTTTTTTTATACATTTTAGTGGATGGTTGGTTTTCTCCTGACAGGGATGTGTATTTGGCTCTAAACATAATGTCCAATACATTTAATTGAAATGTTTGCACAAATTTGCAGATCAAGGACAAAAAGAGCCAGGTGTATAAGTTTTCTCTGTAACTGTTCATGGGATCATTCTTATCTACTGTCAATGTGAGACAGAAATAACACAGATAGAAGGTCATGATAGCCTTCAGGGAAGCTTTGATCTGTATGTCTTCTCTTTACTTACTACATTTAAAACTTGTACACTGGTCCTTATTTCCTTCCCGTTTTTCTCTGTTTGTTTTTTACTTTAATCAAATATTAACTTTATGTCCCCTCCAATTATTTTAAGCTTTTTATTTTATTAAATACTTTTATTTTATGGTCAAGCTCACTGTGGGAAAGGTCACAAAACCAATGCAGTCTATAAATTATAAAGCACATCACACAGGGGCTTGCACCCTCAATCACTGCATTCATATTTTATAGCTTATATTTTTATTTCTTTCATCAAAACACTGTGTATTTATTAAACGATAGTGGCCTGGTAAATCACTGCAGTATTAAGGGGTTTATTCTCTCTTCTGTTTTTACATTTTGGTTTTATTTGGGTATTCATTCATTGGAAGTGTACATATTATGCACAATGCTTTGAATCTGAAACTATGAATATGCTTATATGTGTTCATATGAACATTCTCAGGCTTTAGATTTGAAGTTATACTAAAAATCTACCAGTGGTCAATGCATATAATGAAAATCTGTTAATTAATTGATTAATTAAATATTTTTATTATTGTTTATTATTAATAATAATAAGGTTGCAAAATTAAATAGAATTAAAAATTCATTATTTATTATTTCTTGTGGTGGTCTAGGGAGTCACTATGGAAACACAGTGGGGGATTATAAAGGGGCGAGCTGTGTGTGCGTGTGTGTGTGCGTGCGTGTGTGTGTGTGTGTGTGTGTGTGTGTGTGTGTGTGTGAGTGAGAAAGTTTGTAAGGGTCGCTGTAAATGAATGAGAGAATTGTGCCATACAAATATTTTAAAATATTTCTACAAGTATTTCAAGATCGTAAAATTGGGATTTGTCTTTTTGTGTTATAGGACAGTGCGGGTTTACAAAGGGAACCAGAGTTTTGGGTTTACTCTACGTGGCCATGCACCTGTTTGGGTTGACTCAGTTATTCCAGGTAGAAACATCTCACAGATAAATCAGATATCGAAAGCTTCGTTTACATGTTTATTCATGTGTATTTTGTCTTTTTTTCATGGTCTAATTTTACCTTTTTGCAAGAAGACTATATAAGTGAATGTTTCTATCCTTTCTTACAAAACAGCTATACAACCTTGCAGCATTTTATTTTTCTGATCAATTATTTGTTTTAAAGTCCACTAAAAGTAATTGTGTGCCATATTTGCACTTGTTCCATTTGCTTAGAAGTGTATCGGATTGTAAGAAATTGGGACACTGATACCAGTCATACATGTATGTGATATTCTGAAATTTGAACTACTGCTATATTAGCATTTAACTAGCCTGTTGGCCTGCATTATTAGAGATGTATTGTTATTATAAATGCTGACAAATTGAAGCTAAAGTTAATAGATATTCCTAGGTTTAAAAAAAATCATAACACTACACTATTTAAAATTTTGTATTTACACCTACAAATTCAGCAGCATCAACTATATTATATTGCTTTTCTTTTCAATATTTTCACATTTTTTACCTGAATTGTTAGAAGAAAGCACATAGTTCAATATTTGGTGATTATCATGATAACCAAAACAATGCAATTTGCAAAACAACGAACGACATTATTCAGCTGAGCTATTAAATTTGGAAAGTTATGTAATGATGATGGGTGCAACATGGTGGAATCAAACTCTAAAATGATAACTGTATGCGTATGTGCACAGTTTGACATTGCAGGCGGTTACCTATTCCTGGCCGCCGTTATCTTTGTGCACGGGTGTCTGTTGCGTGTGAACACAAACTCTGAAAAAGTCACTCACTGTAGGATTGAGTCAGAGGATCCCAGGTGGTGGAATTGTGTGTTCATCAAATGCTCATCAGTGTTTTTCTACTTCACTTCCCACTTTCACTTGTTGCCATATCAATACGTTTAACTACTTTTCCCTACTTACTCATAGTAGTTCAACATTTACTTTCATCATACAAAATAAAAAATCATGTTGACCCAAGTTTTAAAACAGTAAATAGGAGTCTATGGGAACCTTAATTCCACCTCATCTTAGTTTGTGAATAAGTATATGCTTTGTGAGAATTCCTGTAGTTAAAACTGCTATATAAAATGTGAATTGATGTTCATTAAAATTAAATGAATTGAATTCAATTTAATTAAACTGACATGAATTAAATTGGTGTATGTATGTGATAATATTTTTTTTCAGGTAGCCCAGCTGAGAAAGCAGGCCTCAAACCTGGAGATCGCATCTTGTTTCTCAATGGCCTTGACATGAGGTATTTGATTGTTATAACAATGCTGGTTTTATTATTACAAGGATTATTATAAAAACATTTCAGGCAGCTATTAATTACACCATTGTTTGTTTCATTTTAAAACTTTTGACTGGCCAGTTATTAGTGGAGGATGTATTAGGTTTAAAATATGGGGGAAAATGAAGCAATTATATATATATATACATTGTCTTAGGAACTGTGCCCATGAAAAGGTGGTGGCAATGCTACAAGGCAGTGGAGCCATGCCGTCACTAGTGGTAGAGGATGGCCCACCGGCCTTCATGCTGGCCGAGCCTGAGGCTCTGGAGGCATCTCCACGCTCGCGTTCTCCTGTGCTCAGCTCCCTACAGTGGGTGGCTGAAATTCTGCCACCCAGCATTCGTGTGCAGGGGCGTACCTTCAGTCAGCAGCTGGAGCACCTGCTCACCCTACAAGAGAGATACACCGTCTGCAAGTCCCTTGAGGCCTTCTTCCAGCACAGGTTAGTTGAGCACCTCTTAGTTTTAGAGGTAATAGCCTGACTGCATGAAAATCAAACCCTACATTTTTAAGAATATTATGAATAAGAATAAGATTCTAGGATAAATATTTGCATTAGTATTTAACTAGTCTAATAGCTGTGTTCCTAATGGATTCAAGTTAACTGGTCTGGTTTCATTTTCTAGCTTTTTCAGGGAATATGGAATCCATAATTTGTACTTGGATTAAATAAACATTGCATCCTGGTTCTACAAGGTCTTCAAATATCCTCACTCTTTAGGTTTACACACTACTAGTGGGCTAATATAAGAAAAAGGGGTTTGTTTTGCCACTAAATATCAGTGGTGGACAGTAACAACATAAATATAATTTGTTACTGCACTTAAGTAGCTTTTGCACATATCTGTACTGTACTGAAGAATTTTACCATTTAAGGAGACTTTACTTTAACTTCACTACATTTCAAAATCAAATACTACATTTTTATTTATGTGAACATACAGTTCAGCGTCAGTTCAACAGCAAGCAGAACATTTTGAGAGGAATAAATGATGGAAGGAACTCCTGACTTGAACTTGCCACAACACTCATGACCTTATTTGCATGATTTTTTTTTTAAATAGTTAAAGAAAAAAATAGAAAGAAAATTTTAGGCTCATGATCATTTTAATAGATAGCAATCAGTGTTTGACTAATTAATATCATTCTATTAATAGATTGGTGTGCTAAGAATAACCTTAAAGTCTTTTTTACATAACTTGAGTTATTTAAGCAAAAGTCTTGACAAAAATGATGATAGGACATTATAGCCACAATAAATCACTTTAGATACTTAAGTACATTTGAAGGCAAATACTTTTGTACTTTTACTCAAGTGAAAGTTTAAAGGGAGAACTTTTACTTTTTTTTGGAGTAATATTTACTTTGTGTATCTCTACATTAACGTAAGCTCATAATGTGTATACTTTGTCTAACACTGCTAAATATCATTCTTTGTGAATAACATGTAAGCTGTTTTTGCTTTTGTTTTATAGGAATGTGGATACTCTGATCGTGGATGTGTTTCCAATTTTGGATACTCCAGCTAAGCAGGTGATCTGGCAGTTTATTTACCAATTGCTGACCTACGAGGAGCAAGAACATTGTCAGAGCAAGATCTCACGATTCCTTGGTTATAAAGTCACATGTGAGTTCTATGGAAAAGTTACGATTCCAAGAAGTTTTCTATAATTTTATTTATAATATGATCAAAAACTTGACCATGTTATACAACATATATAAACATTTTGCTAATTACTGTTTGTAATATTGTTATTATTATTATTATTATTATTATTATTATTATTATTATTATTATT
>JAAIIK010000022.1:5218624-5255757 GCA_014706435.1 Silurus glanis
ATAGATAGATAGATAGATAGATAGATAGATAGATAGATAGATAGATAGATAGATTTTTTTTCCTTTCTTTTTTTTTCTAGAGATTCAGCATGTTTGCATTATTGTCTAGGTATGAAGGAACTGTAAAAATGTGAAAATAAGCAATAGTATAAACCAGGAATCATCACAAGGTGGTCTGTAGACTTGCTGTAGCTGCAGACACTCACTGAACTGATGAAAATATAAACACATTTGTTGTCCACTGATACTACTGGAATATTCCAGCTTCTGTTGCAGATTTTTGCATTATGTTTATTTCATGTATCCTCTCTGGTCTGATAATCAAACTGAGTAAGGAGAGAGAGAGAGAGAGAGAGAGAGAGAGAGAGAGAGAGAGAGAGACTGAAATGTTTCAAGCAATTGATCAGATAAATATTTATTTCTTCACATCATTTCAGGGTTGTTGGCTGTAATCAAATTCTGGAAACATGATAAACCACTATTGAAAAAAAAAACATATTGGTTTACTTATTGCCATGAACTAATCACCAATGGTTAGTTGTGCAAATGTAGCTGTTATGTTTTGTAGACAAACATAGTTTTTGTAGCTGGAATTAAAATATTAGTTACAGCTGAAATATTTGTTCCTTTCTTTAGGTTTCCATTAATATTTCATTTATGACATTATAGCTTTATAAAGTGTATATTCTCTAGAAAAACGCATTTTATGGCTTTTTTTATGGCAGGTTATAGTGCAGCGCTCGCTGGCTGCTAAAAACCTGCTGCATGCTAAAGGAGGCTCTTTGCTGGCTTCCTACCTTAAGGTCCTGCCATTTTTCATGATGGTGCTGCCAGGCATGATTAGCCGAATCCTCTTTCCAGGTCTTTGTGCTAAAAAAGTTTTTTAAAAGCCAGTTATTTTAGAAAATGTATTTAAAAAAAAAGGAATACATTTCTGAGTGCTTGTACATGGTGTATTTTGGTCCTAATTGGATGTGGTTGTCTAGATGAGGTTGGCTGTGCAGACCCTGAAGTGTGTAAAGAGATTTGTGGGAATCCATTGGGCTGTTCAGATATCGCCTACGCCAAACTGGTCATGGAACTCCTCCCTTCAGGTTTTTGAACCCTCCTTTGATCACGAGTTTCTACATTGTGTTGAGTTTCCTGCCATCAGTATGGTTGACTGCGATTGCTAATGTATTTTTCCTGTAGGTCTGCGGGGTCTGATGATGGCTGTAATGATCGCTGCTCTCATGTCTTCCCTGACCTCCATCTTTAACAGCTCCAGCACTCTGTTTACCATGGACTTATGGAGATATTTCCGCCGTGGTGCCCCTGAGAGGGAGCTTATGATTGTAGGCAGGTAGGACTGTAATCAATGCATGTCACACATAGCTGGGAGCTCAGGTCTCTAAAAGTGTCGTACTTCAATATTTCAGGCAATTTTGGTGTTGATTTCCAGAGCAGAAAAAGATAAACTGCTTTTTCCTGGTCAGGGTCATGTTGCCTCCGGAGCCTATTATTTTGTGAGGTGTGAGGTGAAGATACACAGGATGAAACAGCAGTCCGTTGCAGGGAATCATTCCTACACCCAAACGCACATATGCACAGTTATTTTATAGCCAATCTACATTGCTGTTTCTGAATTTGGGAGCCAACCAAAGAATCTGGAAGAAACCAGTGTGACACAATGGACTATTTGCAGGAATTTTCTATGAAGTCACCGCTAGACATGCTAAAGCCACATTCTAAAGTCACATTGCCTTTTTTTTTTTTCCAACTCATCCTTTCATCATTTACTTTCACTCATATACAGTGTGTTCTAGAGGATGCATAGAGATCTACAATGTTTGTGTGCTTTCAGAGTGTTTGTCCTGGTCCTGGTGGTGGTGTCTGTGCTATGGATCCCCCTGGTTCAGTCCAGTCAAGGTGGCCAGCTCTTTATCTACTTACAGTCTATCAGCACTTACCTGCAGCCGCCTATCTCTGTAGTGTTTATGGCAGGATGCTTCTGGAGAAGGACAAATGAGAAGGTATTTTGTTTGAATTGAGCGTTACTATTCATTACAGTCTTATGTGGTTTGATGACGTATAACTATAAAGCATTTGTAATAAAAAAGAGTAACATTCTGAAATGGCACCAGTAAGAGCTTCGGGTAAATAAAAATGATAAATCATCATTCATTAGGCTGAGAGATATTATTCATTTCATTTCCATAATGTAATATAGAAAATACCCTTCCCGATAAAGTTGAACACACTCATCTCAAAACGATAAAGAGCCACTTGGAAAAGCATTTCAGAACACACAACAACACAAACTTACTGGTTACCCATCAGCCAGCTCAGGAATCGGAGGCTGGAGTGTATTCTGGTTCAGCAAAACTCAACTTTGAAAAAGATTTAGAACAAAAAAAACAGGCACTGTATTTCAGTCTTCAGGATCCCTCTAATCCCAGTTACAACATGATAGTGGACATCATATCTTTTCCAGCCTTGCGATTACAGAATAAGTGCTTTAAAACTATATGCCAATTTACAGTAAATGTTGTCGTCACAGTTTGGTTGTTCAGAGCCACTGTAGTCTGTGGCAGTGGTAGTGACGAATTATTGAAAAAAAAAGTGAGTGAACATGGAGTTTTAATACTGCCTCGGTTATTCTTTAAAGACATAACTTTATGCATGTCTTATATAGTTTAAGCCACACTATATGGGCACAAGGTTTGAGGACACCTGACCATAAGACTCGTATGTGCTTTTTTAACATCCCATTCCACATTTAGTCCTTATTTGCTGTTGCTCCACACTTCTGGGAAGATGTTCCACTAGTATGTGTTTGTGAAGATTTGTGCTCATTCAGCCACATGGGTGTTCATAAAGTCAGGTACTGATGTAGAGTAAAGAGACCTGAGGTGCAGTTGGTGTTCGATTCATCTAAAATGTGTTTATAATAGGGTTGAGGTCAGAGCTCTATAGCAGGCCACTCAAGATCTTCCACACCAAACCATGTAATGCATATCTTCATGGAGCTCGCTTTGTGCACAGGATTGTCATGCTGGAACAGGTTTGGGTCTGCTAGTTCAAATGAAGGGAACATTTAATTGTACTATATTCAAAGACATCCTATAGAATTGTGTAGCAGCTATATCGGGAAGAACCATATATATACGGCTAGAAAAGTCAGGGATCCGAATATTTTTGTCCATATAGGGAAGTTTTTATCAATCTCGTACATGTTTGTCTTTTACACTGTGTGTGATTTAGGGGGCATTCTGGGGCTTGGTGCTGGGGCTGCTGGTTGGAATTGTGAGGATGATTCTGGATTTCATCTACCCAGTACCACAGTGCTACGAGACAGACACCAGGCCTGATATTATTAAGTATGTGCACTATCTGTATTTCTCCATCATCCTCTCGCTGCTCACACTAATTGTCGTGGTGTGTGTCAGCCTGGCCACGGAGAAACCCACAGAAGAACAGGTCAGGAACAAACAGCAGAATGATAATGACAGTATGCTAATATGGAAAGTAAAGGGGCACCTTGTAAAGTCTCCTTAGACCAACAATAACCAGATAATTACCCATGAATACAGCAGAAAAGCGGTGGAGCATGATGTTAACGTGCTCTATATCACAGGTAAGTCGGCTGACCTGGTTCACAAGGTTTGATCCTGTGAAGAGCACTGAGGCCGATAAAGAAGATGGAACCATTTCTATCGATAATGGCTTAGAAAAGGAGAAGAGTCGTGGAAATGAGACAGAGCCCACAAATGGTATATTCTCCTATAGTGGAAGATTCATCTTACTTAATTTTAGCACTAATGACGGTTTGTCCAGTAGGGGGCGCCAGTAACTCACAAATGAAACAACCTTTTTGCTTTCTCAGAGTGAAAAGTGAAACTATACTAATGTTAATATTGGTTAGGTTATTTATTGTTTATAAAGCCTTCAACAATGTCTTTGTAAAAATGTCTTTTATACTGACATACAAAACCTTTTCCTCAGGCTCGAGTACACGCCATGCTGAGACACCCTCCAGGCTAAAGTCCGCTCTGCTCTGGCTGTGTGGGATGGAGCGGAATCCCGAAAGACAGCAGCCCCCTCCAGCGCCTGAGGCCGCTGTGTGCTCCCTCGAGGAAGAGCCGTGTCTGCGGCATGTGGTAAATGCCAACCTCGTTGTCTGCCTGTCAGTGGCAGTGTTTCTGTTTGCCTACTGGGCATGACAGGCCTTGAGTCTTAATATCTCAAGGAAAGAGACAGTAATGATCCTTTGAAGTATGCTCAGTATTTTGTGTTTCTTACGTTATCAAGTAATTAATCACCTAACAATTTACATCTGGTTTACATAGGTTATGCCTATTTTATTTACGCAGATAAAACAATTATAAAACCTTTTTTTTTTATTTTTTACAAGCCTCATACTCCACAATGATGTGGGCAATACTTTCACTTATTATCGAATTTATTATTCTCTTCACAGAACTTTGAAAAAATATATATAAACTCTACTATTTACTATCCAATAAATACTTTCACAAAACTCGAAAAGTATATTTTAAAATTCATTTTATTTTTCTTGCCTGGCATTTTAATAGATTATTGTATGTCATTCAACTTGCTGTGTAGGAAATACAGCAGTAATCAGTACAACACACTGTAGTAGCTTTGCTTTGAGAGATGTGCAGAACCAGCTCTGCTGCAGAAAAGGTGCACACAGTATAAAAGAAAGAAAAATACAAATTACCATTTACAAGCCTTTAAACCATTTAGAAATAACATGTTCCAAAAACAGCTCTGTCAGTAATTAAAAGGATGAATGACAAACTTCACCGAGTTGCTGTTTCCAACTATTCACCCATATCGTTGTTAGACTGTCATTCTTCTAGCAAAAATAACAGAATTACAAGCAAAAATAAAAATAAAAAATTTGAAAGAAATATTTAAACCTGGATAAAATCAAATATCATATTTGCAATCTGGCTTTAATATGCAATGATTTAGTATTGGGTAAAACATCCAACAAATTCTACAACATAGTCAAGAAATAAAATAAGCTTGTGACTGTTGTTCTTACAGTTAGAGGAATTTATTATTGTACTAATGCGTACAGTTGGGTGAAATGATTGTTCAAAACAGCATGTAGATTATCCACTTATTTAAATGGTGAAAAATAGATATGTAAGTTTGATTTATTGCTGTATTATTTGGTCCATTTAATCAAACCCTGTGCAACATCACAATTTTCTCATCACCATTAAAACATATTGATATAGTGATTGTCTGATTTGTAAGAAAAAAAAATAAGAAAGAAAGACGCAATCCGTATTCCACCACAGGAATAAAAGTACTCAAAAATCAATACTTGATATTTAGCCGTACTCTGCATTTCCACATGTATCTCATTAAAAAAAAAAAAAAAATTTTTTTCACTATTATACATTTCCTATAACAGGTTTTTGGTCTCTTAGAAATCACTCCATTATCTCATAATACAGATGGCAGACAGGAACAGGACAAAATGGTAATATACATACAAAGCATTATTCGGTGGGCGAATGAGAACTTTGAGAAGCTCGGTTTGCTTTGTTTTTGTTGTTCCCTTATAATTATGTACGGTAAAACACTCACAATGGCACAAGTAATAAAAACGCATGTATGTAGCTTATAATACGAAACTCAAAAGCAAAAAAAAAAATAAAAAAAAACATTTGTGAAGTTAAAGCCAAAGCGTCTGGAACCATTCTGGCACGAGAGAGAGGTTACAGTTTGTGTGATATTGGTACAGTATACAGCTTGTTTATCGCTTACCTCAAGCTTCAATAGCAATTTGAAACAGTAACAGCATCTAAAAAGATCCCTCGGTGCCAAGAAGACCACGGAGTGCCAGGATTTAGTCTATAGACTCACTCTGCCTCAAAACAGCATTGAAGGGAGTGATTGGCTGCATGAGTAGAAGGCATTTCATCTTTTCCTCAAAGGATGGTGCTCTCTGATTGGGTCTCAGCATCATTGGGTGTAGTCACAGGCTGTTCCACATCTATATGCGGGACAAGGAGCCGCCCGGACCCCTTCAATGTCACGGCCACATCTGTACGATCAGAATTTACAATTAAATCAAGTTCGAGTGCTACTTACCAGCTCTATTCACTGCTTAGATGTTGAGGGGAAATAAGCAAGGAAATATTTAACACACCACGAATTTGTCACTTTGCTAGTTGCATTTAATGCTAGAATTCAAAACTTAAAGAGATATCAATAAAAGGAGGCTACTTATTAACTCGATTTGCAGCTTGTTTTGACAGTATCCGTGGTGCGGTGGCCTCACATCCTCCTTTATCCCATAATGGACTCGGAAGTGAAAGTTAGAAAGCAGCGTACAAATCAGGGGTCTCATTTATCAAAGCGTGTGTAGAACAAGCTGGAATTCTGTGCATGAGAACCACAACGTTACAGTAGAATATTGAAATGTTCCACAGGCACATATGCACACAGGGGCATCGACAAATCCCACACATTCTACACTGCCTCATGAAAACACTCCCAAATTGGAAATATAGGTATGATAACGACCTACGTATTCACATTCGATTTGCACATTTTTGTAAACAGGCGAAGATGGGAGCAATCTCGTTGTTGTTGTTGTTGTTATCGGTACTGCTGCTGCATTATGAAATGTACAATCCTGGGCAAAGAATATTACCATTTACGAAAATGAGCAAGATTTGAACAAACAGGGAAATTAACTTCTATACAAGGTGGTATCTAAAAGTTTCAAAACTAGTTTTGTAACACGCCAACAGATAGCAGTATAAAGCTGCACAGACAGTTACAGGGAGCACCGACCTTCATAAGTCTGTGTGCCCAAAGACATCACCCTGTGTTCATCAGGAGCTGTGCGACTTGTGCTGTACTGACCACCTCAGTCACCGAGCGCTTCTCACATACGGGTTTCTCGCTGGAAACAACATGATCCCTCTTCCAGGACGCATAACAGAGGTGGCAGGAATGCTGGGAGCACTGTATTGTAAACAGAGCTAGTCTCGAAAAGTTTTGATACCACCTCGTAGTCTTCAAAGACGTTTACCTACAAGGTTTCAGCATTTAAAGAAATCAAATGGGAATCTCTGTCGTAGTACTCTAGTTTTCTATTAGTTTCATTTTCAGATCAATTAATTTTTATTTTTTTGGGGAATACATTTCTTTTTGCCCAGGAGTGTGTAGAGATATGAATACATGTAAGCCATGCCATTATTCTGTTCATGGTTGGTTGGGAATTACCAGAGCTGTCCATAATTTCTTATAGTAATGTGCCCTTTAACTAAACTGCCCAGAGAAGAACAAAGCGTTAAGCTTCCAGTGCTGTGCTTTGTTGTACTTGAAGAATGTGGGCTGAGATATTAGCAAAATAGATAGACTTGGCAAATAGATTTTACTGATGAGTAATCTCAGTTAAGTGGTTCATGCAATTCTAAAAAAGAAATCTTTCAATATCGATATGACTTCTTTTCTTTACATTTCCTGCAATGTCACAATTATTCGACTAGTTATAAACACCGCAGCTTGCTGTTAATCTTGACAAGTATACTAATGATGAGTGTGACGAGAGCCTCATGGTCCTGTGATGACACTTTTCTACCAATAGGGATTTCTGCATATGCATGGTCAGGTTATTATTTTGAATAGAACAGAATAGAATAGACATATCTTCACATATCTTCACATATCCCAGCCTGCTCAGAAGCTGGGGTTAGAGCGCAGGGTCCTACAAGGTACAAGGGTCCATGATATGGCACCCCTGGAACACAGAGGGTTAAGGGCCTTGCTCAAGGGCCCAAGAGTGGCAGCTTGGCGATACCGGGACTTGAACCCCCGTCCTTCCGATCAGTAACCCAGCACCTTAACCACTGAGCTACCTCCATGTGCACATACAAGAAGAACTCGATAAATAGCGTTCTTTGAGTAAAAACGTTTGCACGATTGATAAATAAGACCCCAGGTCAGTTTGGAAAAAAAAAAGAACGAGTTTGCTGTTTGCTATGAGCTTTGCAACAAGCGTCATTGCACATGCAGTTTAGCTAGAAGTTAATGTTATTTTCGGACAAGCCGGTGTTAGTGTGCAAAAGCATTCACAACAAGGCATTCAGCGACAATGCTTAGCATTAGTTTTGGCATCCTTACCATAGCCTGCCATTCAACTCTTAGTTCACAGGCAGGGGGTCACACATCTGTAACAGTTTAACAATGCTTCGTCATGCTCAGCACAGCCAATTAATTCATCAATTACTCATGAATTACTTGTTAAGCGAAGACCTTCTGATGACATACGTTCATCGAGAAAAGTAATTAACCACAGCGCTGTATTACTCCCAGAGTGGCCATGATTAATTGATTGGAAAAATTCCCCAATTTAAGTGAAAGAGTAGTTTATGAGAGATGGAAAGATGGAGCGATAAGCCTGTAGAGGTGGCCTAAGGGGTGCAGCTGCAGAGCGCCGTGCTCGTGCTCATGCAGATGGATAGTAGAAGAGCTGCGTGGTGAAACCGCAGAGTGTTGTGCTGTTCAAACCAGAGTGGAGGGGGAAGGGCATAACTGGCAACTGCTGAACTTTCCATTACGGCTGAACAGCTCTGATTCGTGAAGCGTACGCTTTTTTGTTAACTTTTTTTAAACACTGCACATACTATGTGTCTATTATACACAAACTGCGTTCACACACATTAATTAGTTGACAGTATGACATAATTCACTCTTCTTAACATTTACGCAGTTTAGAATTGATAAAAAGAGAGGCAGTCAGACTTTAGCTGTGAGACAATTATGCATTTGAGCAAACTTGGGAGAGCGGTTGGTTTTTATGTGACTGTGTTAAAACTCTCCAACTTGAACATGTCCCTTTGTTAGTGGCATTTTATGAAATGGGAGTTACATGATCAGTGGAACGGCAATGAAATGTAAAATGAATATCGAAAAAAGTGACTGTGATCATGAAGTAAAGCTGATACTAATGAGATGCAAGCTATTGACATAACATACTAGTTACTACCTGGCCCAGGATAAGATCCTTAACCTGTGGAAGTACGTGAACAGTCAGTAAGATGTTAAAACTGTAACTGTGAGATCAGGGAAAGTAGTGCTGTTTCTCTGCAAGTTTCCATTTTTATATAATGACGTGGGGAAGGATTGAGGGCAGCAGTTGGTTTGGCTTGTGCTTTATATAATGAATCACTAATGACACTGATGATTTGCTTCAACATACTGAAACTCAACATCCCCAAAACATTGTCCGACTGTTTTATGCTCCGATTTCCTTATGTATTCCACATTTATGCTTTGTTCCTATGAGAAAAGAAGAAGGATGTCTAACTGCCCTGGAGGCTTCCGTTCTGGATTCCTTTTGCTAGAAAAGGTCTTTATAGCATCTGATCGTCTGCTGTTCATCCGAAAATGAGCACAGGTTAGATTTATATACTTTATACACACGATTTGTTCAAAATGTTCTTAGCTATACTCACTAACTGTCATTCATATAATTGTGATGCTACTCAAAAGTATTGTGTGTGCAAGAATTAAACATAAATTCAGACCAAGCGTATAAAAATATCATATGGGTTTTGAGTACATGATCATTTATAAGAAGGACTGAAAGGTGACACTTTGATAACAATATATATTTGTACCCAAGCATATAAAACTTTTGGTTTGTCAAAAAAAGGCACAAAAAGCTTTTGGAGATGGAGAATCAATAAAACATGTATTGTACTTTCATACCTGTAATGATCTTGGAGGCAGAGTTGCACACTCCATTAGTGCTCTCACTTGGAGGCTGAGGAGGCGGTGGCACACTAGGTCTGGGCCGTGGTCTGGGAACAGGCCGAGGGCGGGACAAAAAGGCAGAGTGGGTGAAGTCATGTGGGGGCGTGTCAGGTCGAGTTGGGCTGTGTGGAGGGGATGGCTCCGGGTCTGCTGTGTTCTGTGGAGGCTGAGGAGGAGGGTGACTTGGGGCATGGATGGGCATCTGGTTACTGGAGTGACGGCGAGGTAGGGTTACAGGCTGGCCAGGACTTGCGGCTGGGCTCTGGGCCTGTATGGAAGGGGTGGATGTGGCTTTTGGGGGCGTAGTTGCAGATGAGGAGTTGGGAGCCATTTTTGGTGGTGCAGGTGCCTGTTTCTTTGTACCTGAAAGCACAAGTACAGCTCATGTTGTTATCTCATTCGTACAGACATGGTGTTCTGGAAGTGAAATAGTACAAGAGCAAGAAATGACCGATTATAGTAGCAGGTACAAGCATGATACATTGTGGAAGTTTTACACATAGTGTCCAACTATAGAAAAGATTTAATTCCTGCTGACACATGGGAAAGTGACTTACCTCTGCGCACCATGTGTGGACTGGGGCCTTTGGAAGCAGATGTTGGCGTCCCCACGGATAGCTGCCCAGGTGTTCCACTGGGGCCTCCAGGGCCATTTCTCAAAGGTGGAGGTGTGGAGGTTGGCTCTCGCACAACGCTACTAGTGTACAAACAGGATCGTGATTAAACATCTGCAAACTTCTTAGCATGCTGTTAATAAATATTCAGTTTCTCATGCTTCTTAAAAACGTGCTTGTTAAAAAATATGTAGCTTGTAAATCGTTTGGGAATTAGAATAAACTGTTAAAAATCAATATTTGTATTAAAATCTCAAACTCAGCATGCCATGCCATGATATTAATTTCAGCAGCAAGTAAAGAAATAAAATGTAAGCTGGATTTAAATCTTTTAGGCCAAAGACAACAGGCAGTGATTCAGACATGAGAAAGAGAAGAGACACAGCAAGCAGGAGATAAGGAAGGAAGTCAGGAATCACTGACTGTGAGGAAGGCATGATCAGTCTGAGCAGACAAATGACTAAGAAGTTTCCGGATTGAAACTGGCATCTGACAGCCTTTAAACTCCTTAATCTCAGCCAGAAGGTAAAATGCTCTTTCAATTTAATTTTACTTACTTGTTCAGGATTTAATTGGTACGTTGATTTATGGAATTCATTAAAGGAAAGATGGTGAAAGTTACTCTAGAGACAGGTTAACGCAGCACAGAATTATCTGGTAGATAAAGATCATTTATTTGATTGACACCTGCAGCGCGGTAGTGGGAAGCGGTCTTTGTGTTCTTGGTCCTTACCTGCTCTCATCAGCAGACTGCTGCTGGTATATAGATTGCTGGTTCTGAGTCATTATAGCTCCAGCCTCCGAGCCCCCTACAGCTGACTGAGAGGGAGTTTCGGACAATGGGACCCCCCCTGCCTCCACTGGAGGAAGAGGGGGCTGGAAGGCTGGAGAGGTGTGCTGCTGCTGCTGCTGCTGCTGCTTTCTATTTAGAGTGCCAGTTCTACGAGGTGCATGCTCCGGATGTTTGCTAGCGAGGCTACAGGGGAGAGGGGAAAGAGGGTAAAACACTGACACCTGACAACCCTCTACCTGCGGTCACAGAGAGGTATTAAAGGCCAGAGGATAAGAAGTGACAGAAAGAGAAGGGAGGAGGCCACTACACACAAAGCACACCAAGGCAAGGGGTACAAATTTTAAAGAAAAAAAAAGAAAAGACATTTTTGATATACTTTTTTTCCAGTGTGTGTACTATCAGGCATTGTTTTGTTTTGTTTTGTTTTTTTTCTTTGTTGGTTAATTGTTTTCAGTTGTGTAACTAATTCTAAATGCTAGCAAGTTATTGTATGCATTTATCATTTTCCAGAAAAATCATAAAATGTATGAGAAAGCAGCTGTTTAAAAGAGAAGACATTTAGCTGCAACTTTAAGATCTTGGGAACCCAAAAGATAAATTTGCATATTAAAAGAACGTTCCAGCACCTTTTCAATCTAAACATATCGCTCCCGCATTCTTTACCATACAGTACATGGAATTACCATTTACATCACTTCGCTGTACTTCTTTAAAAAAAAATCGTTATGCAATGTTTATGCAAAAGATTTTTTTATAGAATATGTCCTTGAATTCTTTGAAACTGAAGGCCTTAAATTAGACTCCATATGTAAAAGCTGTCCTTTCAGAGAATACGCCACTATTTATGCAATAAGAATGTGCATACATAACTCACAACCACGGAAGTATCACGTTTCTGTCTGATGAAG
Source organism: Silurus glanis (assembly GCA_014706435.1). Classification (NCBI taxonomy): domain Eukaryota; kingdom Metazoa; phylum Chordata; class Actinopteri; order Siluriformes; family Siluridae; genus Silurus; species Silurus glanis. The sequence goes on from JAAIIK010000022.1 coordinate 5,230,732, forward strand.
CATAGTTACCACAAGCTGTACTGCTATAAAGTCCTTGCCTGTCTGTCTCCACTTTACTGCCATAATGTAATAGTTGTATATCTGAATATTAAATGGCACATTGTTAAATAGATTTATTAGCGGCTTTATAAATGACACTTAGACTTCAATTATGTTTTGAGTCAACGTTTTTTTTCCATGTGTTGAAATGACGTGCATACACAAAAAAAAAAAGCTAAGGGAAAGAATAGGTTGAAAAATGCTGGAGTTTTCTTTTAAGTCAAGATATGTCGATGCAGCACCACATGACCACATGACTGAAAGACCTTTCTTTTTCTTTTGAACTTTGAACCATCATTTATTCAACACTGGGAGAATTTTGTGATTTCAAGTCAAGTTAAACTAACTGATCAGCCTTGCAATGCTATATATTACGACTAAGACCCAAGTTACTGAAGATCCAGTCAAACTGAGTTGTGTCACAATCCGTAAGACTCAATGAGACCCATTTTAAAATACACAAATCAGATCACTCATTTTGCCATGTTTGAACAAGGGAGAAAACAAATGTTTTATTGATGTAATGAAGCATGTACAAAATGATAACTGAAAAGACAAAACACCTTGAAAATGAATGCACGTGCAAGTCAATTCACAGCCTCCAGAGACGGATTGTCCGCTTTGACTGTGACGGACTCATTGGCCACTACATACAAAGCAGACACAGTGGATCTGGAGTCTTGTCTGTGAAGGCGAGGGTGAGACGGATACCTGTCTTTGCGAGGAGTCTCAGTCTCAGATGCCCCCTGGCTGCCCGGGCGTCTCCGCTCTACAGTGGCATATTCAGGCTCAGGGGTAGCAGGGTACCCAGACTGGTGCACGGGGCCAGTGGGCATCGCAAACATGCCTGACACATTGAACTCCACATCTGAACGACAAAGAAAACAGGAGAATTTAAACAACTTCGAATTCTGTTCTGCCTCAAAATGGCATAAATGTACAAGTGGAACACCAAGTAAGTGTGTTCCAACAACAACAACAACCAAATCATTTTACATATATTATGATATTATAGAGACTATTTAAAATAAAGTACATTTATTCTAGATGTAAAAAGGGGACTGAATCTAGAATAGGATGTCAAAAAATAGTCTACAATCATTTGGCTGTATATTTCAGATATGTTGGGGATTTTAAAATAAATGTTGGTACCTTCTGGAAAAAACCAGTCTGCATGCTGGATAATGGGCTCAATTATTGCCACCACATGGACCGAGGTAGCAGCTGCCATTTCAGCAAGAGTCCTAAAGATACAGGGAAAAAAACTCACTCGACATCTCACATTAAGCAAATGAAACTACCAACACAATAGTTGTTGTCATGTCTGAACTCACCCCTCAGTTTTGGCCCACATCAAGTTTGGTCCCAGTACAATGGCAATGTTGCTTGGGGTCATCTTATTGACTTCGCTCTCCTGAGCCAGCTTGGCCAGGAACTTCACCAAATATCTTAATAAACACAAAATAAACTGCATTAAGTGAAAATGCAAAGAAGGGTCAGAGGTAAAGGTGTTCTTTAAAAATGTTAAAGTATCACGTAATTTATGCATTAAATGAATGTGAAGTTGTAGGACAAAAAAACTTTGAGCTAGTAATCCAATTTCTTATAACAGTATAGCCCATTGTGTGTTATTTTATACTTAACCTACTTCAGGTTAGCCTTGTTGGCCTTTGGCAAATTGTCACATGTTACCCATAATGCCTGCAGTCTCTTATCTGGATCGGAAACACTGCACAGAAAGAGAAAGGGGGGAATCACATTTTTACACAGGTTTAATTACTACGGGAAAAATTTGTTAACAGTCAGACATGATTTCAATTTATTCTGTAATGTTCCTGGTCAAATTCTAGATAAATCACCAAACTGCTAGGAGAGTGTTCATGCTTTATGCCTGTACAGAATATTCATCATGCTACATGTCATTTACTTTGAGGCTTGAATCCACTCATCATACAGCTGGAAGGTCATCAGTGGTTCTGGGAGCTCCCTCAGGTATGACTTCAGGGCTCCTGGTTATGGGAAACCGACAAAAAACTATTTTTCTCATTTCATGTATGTGAACCATTGCAACAGAACATGATCTGGCAGGAAAGTAGTATCTGTGAAATCAGGCTAAGCTGGTTTTGTTTAAAAAAAAAAAAAAAAAAATATATAAAAAATATAAATACTTTTTATCTGTTGTAGTTAAATAAAAATAACAAAATAACTGAACAGTATTAGATGTATAGACAAGTTGACCAAAGAATAGGATGCTTTTTTATTGGAAATGGAACACACCTGCTACAGCATGGGGGTCTGAGTAAAACTCCTCCAACTGAGAAGTTGAACAATCCAGTGCAGCTTTGAGCTTCTTTAATTTAGAGGCTCCTGCAGCAATACGAAATAGTCCCTGCAAAATGACAAAACTTCTAAATGTAGTACAGATATAAATGTATTTACCTAGCACATTAAAACAGTGGAAATAAAACAAAATAATACCCGATTGACAATAAATTTGGGAGACTTTTCAAACAAAAGAAGGGAACTGGTTGTCTTGTTTCAGTTCTATTATTAGACCCAGCAGTCTGTGTGTCAAAATGGAAAAGAGAAGTGAACTACACAATAACATCAATAGTTGCAATTACACTTCCACAGACTGACTGAACTAAACCAGGACTGTCATGAGATGGACGTTTACTCCAACAAATGGTTTGTCAAAATATAAAAAAAAAGAAAAGAAATCAAACAAAAATAAAAACATTTATAGAGTTTGCTATAATACAAGGTGTGTTTGGATGTTTTTGATTCTTTTGCACAATATACAAATTAATTACACTGAAACTATGGAGGCAGCAATTCATTAATAATAAATCATGACTCATGAATATAATAAATAATATTTTTTTAAGCATCTTACAAAAGACAGAAGACTGATTTACCCCACAAATGTTGGTAATGTTTTGTTATCCCAGAGTTTTGTTTTCCAAGATCTGAGGTGATTCTAAGCCATTAAGCCGAAACTCTTTATAGAGCCTCTAAAGGAAAGCTTCGTGGTTTAAATACTAGTAAATGACATTCTAATTAGGATCTTGAATTGCAACTACATTTATAAAGTGATGAGGCTCATTACCTCCTCTTTCATGCCTGTTTCCAAAAGCATCATCACACAGGCCTCTATAGGCAGAGCAATTTCCCTGTTACTCCGCTTAAGGTGCTCCTCAAGCGATGTGCCGAATGCTGGCTTCTCCATCCATGTCTCTGGAGAGAGAGAGAGCGAGAGCGAGAGAGCGAGAGAGAGAGAGAGAGAGAGAGCGAGAGAGACTTAAGTAAGCCTTCAACTTAAGTAAGAAATACAATGACTCAACCTACACACACAAAAAAAAAAGATGGAACAGAACGATATATTTTATAGCAGGTAGCTAAAACATATGTTCCTATTACTAAATTCGGTCTTGAACCCTACATGAATATTTGTTCATGTACATTGAAATGTACAAATGTATGAAATTATACAAGTTCCTCTGTGTACCTTTAGTCTAAAAACACTACAGGAAGTGGTATTCTCGCCGAAACTAAAAGCACTGTCACAGCTTAAAAATACAGAACAATAAATTATAGATGACGTTTAATAAGACTTGTTACAGAAACAATGCTTCTGTAGATTTAGAGGAAGTTTTTGAGTTCCTAGAATAGGTACAGCATATTATGGTGATTTGACCTACTAATGATATGTGTGGCCACAAGCTCTAGGTAAATCTTATAATAAATCACAAAGCAAATCTGTTCAAATAAAATGGATATTGTACACGCGTTACATTGATATACAGGCATGCAGAAAGAAAACACCCAAGCAGAATAATCATAATTACTTTAGACTTCTTTAATTTATAGACATGCACTATTGTGCAAAGGTTTAAGACAGGTGTGGAAAAAAATGCTATAAAGTAAGAATGCTTCCTAAAATATAGATTTTAATTGTTTATTTTTTTTATTCATTTACAAAATGCAAAGTGAGCACACAGACAAAAATAATTAAATCAAATCAATATTCGGTGTGTGACCATGCTTTGGCTTTCAGTTTTTACACATGCACACTTTGTACACTTGTCATTTTATATGTAGTTAAAACATAAACTGAAACAGAAACATCTGTGTAGGAGGCTTAATACTAGGTGAGGAACAGCCAAGCTGCTTCTAAGGTGAGGTTGTGGAAGTCACAGGTCATAGACCATGGCAAGCCTGAGCACAGCAACAAGACACAAGCTAGGTATACTGCATCAGTAAGGTCTCTCTCAGGCAAAGATTTAATAGCAGACTGGGGTTTCAAGATGTGCTGTTCAAGCTATTTTGAGGATGCACAAAGAAACGGGGAGGAACAAAGACACAGTGGTGGGCCAAGAAATCTTAATACAGCGGGTGAAAGACACATCGTGCTTACTTCCCTTCAACATCAGAAGATGGGCGTCAGGGACATCAGCAAAGAACTAGCGGAAACCACAGGGACAAGGTCGACCCCTCTATTTTTTGAAGAAGTCTGGCCAGAAGCAGTCTTGCAGCTAAGCAGCTGTACCTCTAACGGTTAAACGAAGCTAAGGGAATCAACTATGCACAAAGATATAGGAACTGGGATGCAAAAAGAATGCAGCAGGTGCTCTGGACTGATGAGTCCAGAAAAACAAAAAACAAGTTGTTTGCCTAAGAGCTGTTAAGAAGTACAATATTGAGTGTCTGCAGACAACAGAGCATGTAGGATACTTTCTGCACTTTTGAGTCTGCATTTCTGCAAATGGAGTTGGAGATTTGATCAGGATTAATGTCCTATTCATTAATTAGTTAGTGTCCTCAATGCTGAGACAAACAGGCAGATACTTATCATGAAATACCATCAGGGAGTAAACAAAGTCTGATAAGTAATATCAGTGGTCCCCGCAGAGTCCTGATCACAACATCATCGATTCTGCCTGGGATTACATGAAGAGGCAGGAAGATTTGGGGTCAATCTGTGGTTATTCCCTTGAGATTTCCACACCAAATACTGATTTCATTTGGATTTTTCTTCTGTACATTTACTTTCCGTGTTGTTAATTCATAAAAAAATAAACGAACGATTCAATTTTTTTAAATCATTCTTATTTTATAGCATTTTTCACCACACCTGCCTAAAACCTTTGCACTTTTTTCATCAGGGAAACGAAAACTAGAAAAACATTTCCATATTGAATGTTATGTCATACCTTGCTGTGATCTGATAGCGGGAAGGACGCTTTCAATGCAAGCCAGAGATCTTCTGTGGTATTCGGCTTGGGCCTCTAACAACTAAGAAGAAAGGCAAAGCTTTCTTACATGACTTTCTTCATTTGTGTTCATGCAACAGAAAATGTGACAGGAAAGTGCAAATAGCTAGAATTCTGGAAATAATAGTCATAATTCAATCCAGTCTTCAAAGCAGCAGCTCGGCACTCGGCCACGCTGAGATGGGAAACACAAGCGAAGCATTTTTGTAGAAAAAATATTAAACTGATGCATCGATGGACAGCAGAGGGAGAACTCACCATGACGTAATAACGTGCATACTCTCCCTCCTTGGAAAAGAAGATGTACATGTCAGCAGCCAGCTGATCCTGAAGAAAACAAATAAATGAAACACTTCATGAAACACTTCAAGGTCCTGCAAACCCATTTCAATCATACAATCTGTAAAAAAATGGGCAGTGTGAAATCTGTATGTGTCCATGTACAATTACATAATCGTAGCATTTTGCAATTGTTCCAGATTTATGTTTTTTTTTTTGTTTTTTTTTTAAAGGTTTCTCAGGAATGTGTTGCCATATTTCTCTCAAGCTCCTTCCCTGCAACTAGAACCACTCCCTTAGAGGAATTAATAACCTTTAAGCATACCTTACATATCTCTACTTTGTTGTGGGCTTCATCCATCTCCTCCTTACATGAGTCAGCTTTGGCAGCCATTGCTTGGTTGTTTGTGGCTGTCAGAATTGCTTTATTGGCCTGCAGATATCTGGAGCAGACAGAGAATAAAAAACGTGCTACAACTTTGAAACATGTAAAAGGTATTTAATGTGATTAACGTCTCGACTTAAACGTATCATCAGTTATATAAAATAATTATTCATTCTAGCATCTAGCAATTCACTAATGTAGGTCTAAAAGTTCATTTACTGTGCAATGGTGAAGGTAAACATAGCTTCATGATTAAGTTCTATTATTATGCAAACTAAATGTAGAACGTAGAAAACAGCGTTCGTGTATGATATTTATATATATTTACATTTCTAAACCTAACGTTTCCTACAGGTATGTTTGAAAAATAGGCATGAATATTTTAAATAACTTAAACAGAGTCATGATTTATATTTGTTTGAAAGTGTTGTTTCTTGTTTGTTTAAAATTTGTTTGAATTTTGGAATATGTTACATAAAATGTGTTACAATGAGAAAATTGCTTTAGTTAAAACACAAGTTTAAGGACAAATCACACTGAATCACTTTAATCTGTACTTTTGTCAATATCTCTCATACACATCCATTCCTTTCTGGCAATTCTTGTATATATGTATATACATATATATACATACATACATACATACATACATACATACATACATAATTCTTAACCTTTTTCATACTTTCTAGTTATACTGTAATTTTGATATACCTTATACTTATTTTATTTATTTACTATTTATTTTTATCCTTATATTACATTTCTATTTTTCATGTTTACATGTTGGACAGTCTTACAAAAAAGCATTCCACTACATGTCGTACTCTGTATGAATGTTTATGTGACAAATAATATTTGAATTTGCTCACCTAGCCTTTGCAGAATCATAATCCAGTACAAGCTTAGCTAGCTGCTTTCTCTGCTTCATTATATTTGGAATATCATTCTGTTGGCAAAAAAAATGAATAGAATAGATAAACATTTAAACTGGCTTTGGTTGAATAAAAAAAATTGATTAAAAAAAGACCTGTTTAAGTGACTGTGTGTCTCTTTTTGTGTGTATAATATCTCCACATGTAACATAAATGAGTACAGTATGCAGAATGTAAGCATGTAAGCAGAAGACAGATGAATAGAGATGGCTATAATAAAAGGAACCACTAGGCTGATCAGTTATCTAATATGGAACCTTGCTTGATGTTCCCTTTATCCAGGCACAGAAATGACATCCATAGTCCAACATAAAAAATAGAAATCTCCTAATTACCCAAAATAACCAATTCCTTTATAAATAGAAATTTAGGGAGGATGAGTTACCTCATGAGAGAACTGATCACTTAATGATACAATTATTTGTGGAAAAAAAAAAATGTATTATGCAAATTCTGCTGTTGACTGCCATCAATGACTTGTTCAGCTATTATTTGAGAAAAACAAACAGCAGCACTAAAAGAAAAAAAGCTAGTCGTAATAAGTTCAATGGCAGGTGATAATCACAAAGCAATTTTCAATGTCAGTGCTCAAATTTCTTTTTTTTTTTTGTTGAAGCCAAATTCTGAATGTCCAGACATGAAAGGTACAATTTGATAGTCATTAAAAAGCGCTTGTCACCTGCTAATATGCTTTATGTCAGATTAAAAAGACTAACCGCTGATACCTACAATAAATCTCCATCGAGTACACAGACACAGGCGCTCTGTGGAAACACAATACACATTACCAATTGTTATTTGACTGCGCTCACCTCTGCTAGCTGGTTGATTGGGTCCAGGACTTCCCTTTCAAGCTGGACTTCATGTTGGCTCTGCTCATAAGCGAGTTTACTTTCAGCTTCTCCACACAACTCCATCATTTTCCTACATCATAGTCATATACATTAATGCACATAGTAGATGATACAATTGTACAGAAACATAAATAAAACACTTTGTATCATGCAAATACAATCAGCAACCAATTTAGCCAAAGATTTCTGGGTTTTATTTTTTATCTATACTAATTACAAACTATCACTATGATGTACTGCTCCTGTAGTATGTTGTACTACTGTATATACCCTTAATATTAACAGCTTAATCAAATCACTGTGTTTAAACTGCAATTCTTCGTGCAGAGTCTGCACCACTAACTGTGGAGTTTGCATATTTTGCTGTTAAACCTTCTACTCAATTGGGTCTCTGACCAGATACAGAAGAATAGAAAAAACACACTATATACTCTTATCACTTGAGCCGCAACAACGAATCGAAGGGCTACTCAAGTTACGTTTTAGCATGACCAGAAGATAACACAGCCACGTGTGAAAATGGCGGACAGTGCGTCCCAAGTCATCCAAGGCATGAGAGCATTTTATATTAAACGCAAGGCAATTGGAGCATTTTATATTAAACGCAACAAAGAAAACTGTACCTGGAAGTTATGCAAAGCGGAGCTTGTGTGGCATAGAAGTACCACATTGATGCACGCGCATGTATGAAAAGAAAACACACTGAAGTCTCTAATTCAGGTGAAACATCGACACGCTAAGCAGAAACTGTATATTCTCCTCATGTGAAAATTGTATAGTTTAAGGAAGTGCTATTGTGCAAACTGTTTGTTTGTTTACTTCGGGACAGTCGCACTGGATCTGTTCTGTCGTGACTCGCGAGCATCAGGTTGCGCAATTAGCTCGCTTGCGACATTGATGATAGATTCAATTAAAACGGTGCGAACAAACAATAAATCTAAAAGCAGCAAATAACAGCAGCAGTAAACGATTACATTTAAGTCACTGTTGTGGTTTTCAGCAAATGATTATGCATTTGTACACCAATGTATATATATTTTTTCTTTTTTTTTTAATCAAGTCTGTTACCTTGCTGTGCTTCTTTGTTCTATTCTCTTGTTATAACATTTGTCTACAACAGTAACTTATCTGCTTCCATACGTGGTTTACTGCGGCTTTACTACATTCAAATGCTTGTTGTAAATGTTTGTATATTTAATTTCTGTATATATCATTTAATTATTATACAAAATTTTATTTATTATACATTCTAGATGCTTATATCTTCACAACTGGACAAAATATGTGTATTTTTAAAGTAAATACAAAACAAATGTTTATTTTCACAAATTGCTTCAACTTTCATACTCAAATTCTGTTCAATCAATCGATTAATCGATTATCAAAACAATCGTTAGCTGCAGCCCTACTTATCATAATTTGGCAATTATTGTCAAAGTTGCTCAGATCATTAAACTTGTCTATTTTTCGTCCTTCCAACAATATATCCCATCAATTGGCAAGGTAATATTTTTGTTTCGAGATACCAGTCACCTCTCAGTGGGTATAATGTTATGGATAATGGGTGTATGTACTCTATATTACCACTAACCAGAGCGCCAAACATCAAACTGCTGAAATATGAGACTTGCTCCATTCACCGTATTTTAGTCACGATCATTCACTTGCTAAATAAACATAAATGATGGTTCAGTGCAAACACGAATAACTTTTGCACATATCTTTTTTCATTTTGTAATGGGGCATTAAATTACAAGCTTCACTTTAAAAAATATTTTATATTATTTATATAATATATTACATTATAAACAGATATCTGCTAAAATGGTGAAAATATCTAGATATACTGCAGGTTATCCCTCTTGCATTATTCTAAGAGGAATATTATATTCACATCTTTCTCTGCATGAGATATTTTACTTTTTTTTTATAATATTTACTTTTTTAATAAATCTTTCTTTTGAGTTTTGAATATTCAGAGCTATTTGTGTTTTGTTTTACTTACAGACCAGAATAATAATCAGTATTTCAATATTGACTGTCAATATTAATCAATATTAATTTATTGTCATATTGCCCTACACGCATTACTTAAAGCATGTCTAAAAGTGATGTCTAAAAGAAGATTTGCATTTGAACCTTCTTCAGAATATTAGGAAAGAAGTTTTCTTCCTGCCAAGGTCCTTCAGTGATACTCATATTGGTCTACAGTGACTAAAGACCCCCATCCCCCCCCGCCCTCTACATCTGCCTCTTTCAAACCAACCTCCTGCATGTCTTCCCTCACCACATCCATAAACCTCCTCCTTGGCCTTCCTCTTCTCCTCCTTCCTGGTGGCTCCATCCTCAGCATTCTCCTACCGATATACCCCATGTCCTTCTTCTGCACAAACCATCTTAATCGGGCCTCTCTCACTTGTCCCCAAAATGTCCTACAGGCGCTGTTCCTCTAATAAACTCGTGTCTAATCCTGTTCACCCTCGTCACTCCCAACGAAAACCTCAACATCTTCAGCTCTGCTACCTCCAGCTTCACCTCCTGTCTTTTACTCAATGCCACTGTCTCTAATCCATACAACATCGCAGGTCTCACCACAGTCCTATAAACTTTCCCTTTCACTCTTGCAGATACTCTTCTATCACAAATCACTTCTGCCACTCTTCTTCACCCACTCCACCCTGCCTGCACTCTTTTCTTCACTTCTCTAACACACTCTCCATTACTTTGCACTGTTGACCCCAGGTACCTGAACTCTTCCACCTTCTCCACCTCTTCTCCCTGCAACCGCACCACTCCACTGCCCTCCCTCTCATTCACACACATGTACTCTGTCTTACTCCTACTGACTTTCATTCCCCTTCTCTCCAGCGCGTACCTCCACCTCTCCATGCTCAACCTGTTCCCTATCTGACCTTGTCTGTCAACCTGTCCATCACCACTGCAAACAGGAAAGGGCTCAGAGCCGATCCTTATTGCAGTCCAACCTCCACCTTGAACCAATCTGTCGTTCCTACTGCAAACTTCACTGCTCTCACACTGTCCTCATACATGTCCTGCACCACCCTCACATACTTCTCTTTCTCATACAATACCACAACTCCTCTCTCGGCACCCTGTCGTGCGCTTTCTCTAAATCCACAAACGCACAATGCAACTCCTTCTGACTTTCTCTATACTTCTCCATCAACATTCTCAAAGCAAATAATGAGTCTGTGGTGCTCTTCCTCGGCATGAAACCATAACGTTGCTCACAGATAAAGCAGTCCCTTTGTAACCATTGTTGACAGAACCCTTCTAATCTACGTGAGCTTTGGTTAATACGGATTCTCGTAAATGATATGTGTTCTGGATCATGCATGGATCAGAATGCAGGTAAACTTACCCAATCATGCACTCCTCTCCTAACTGACTCCCTCCATCCACCATGGCCTGAGAGAGGCCCATCAGAGGCAGCTTTTTCTAAAGTGGAAGAAACGTGTCGCGTCACATTGCGAGTGCAGTGTGTCTAAAGTGTAAACACATAAACCGAAAAACAATGCAGTACTCACATGTCTTTTTTCCGCATCTGCTCCAACGTGGCCCTGCAGATATGTCACCATCTTTTTGTGTGTGTTATGGGAGACCAACCGAACAACCTCCATGCGGCGCTCGATCTGTAAACGGCAAATCCGGCTTAATGAGCAGAAATCCTTATGTTCTAATGTCCGTCTAATGTCCATATGGAACGCTCAGCAAGAATTCACAACAAACATGATCATTTTTAGTTTATACACGCTAGCAGTGACAGGTCTCAGGCACAAGGAAACCAGTTTCCTAAAACTATTTTACTATAGTTCTATTCTATTTCAGAATCAGAATCAGGTTAATTGGCCAAGTGTGTTGACACACACAAGGAATTAGATTCCAGCCGTTAGTACAAGTATATTATTCCTAAAAATCAGTAGCCATCATTCAATAACAAATAGGGATTATGATACAATGACAAAATCAAACCTACTTTACCTACAATGGTACAGAAGCAAAACTCACTAGGGTAGCTGATTAATTCACGTCATTTAAAAATCAGTTCTTTATAAACAATAAGCCCAATAGTCTAAATGCATGAACATGAGCGTTTTTAATTACGGCTGTGACACGTAAACAAAAATTATATATATAAAAAGAAAACCCTCCCTATTTAATTTTAAGCTGGTTACTCGTTTTGATATAGACGAGCACCAAAAGATATACTCATCTTATATGATGATATTGAGTTTAATACTTTCTGGTTCAATACTTTTCCAGTATTATTCTGAGAAAAGTTTTCCAGAGTGCTACATAGTTAAATATTATTTCACCTCAACCTAAAATACAGAACGTGTTTACGGTAATACGGTACGTGCTACAAAAGCCAAATGCAGAACTATTTCTGACAGTATCACAGTTAAGCATGACTGCTGCTTCATTTTCACTTCACCTCTCTCTACCCTATAAATACAGTATGCAGGTTTGTGGGCTGTTTGCACGTCTTGTGCTCCTCACTTTGACGGACAGCTCGGTGTTTCGCAAAGGCTCCGGCCTACAGCCGTTCCAATCAGGCTGGATTCGGCTGGTGCGCCAAGAGAAATCATGTAGCTGTAAAAATGCATCCAGCACCCAGACAAATGATGACAGCTTAAGTCTTCCTCTTCCCTATACTCGTGGAGAACCCAAATTGGCTCCAGGTCCTGCTGCCTGTCAGGTGTGCTCATATAGTGGGTGTCTAATGCACGCGGATGCCAGGAGACTTCGTTCACGGTTGTTAGCTCTGCTGCATGTTCTCTTCCCGCCTTTAACAAGTGGGTGGCAAAAAAGCATATTTTCCCAAGAATATAGCTGGCATGAGCATTGCAAGGGTTTTGGATGGATTTAGCCGGCTGGTATACACACATAGGAAAATTCCTCTTGCCAGTAATCAAACATGCCATTTTACACAAGCACTAGTGGAACTGAAACTGAAAATGTCAGAGTTTCATGGCCATTGAGTTCTGCTTTCTTCTCACATGCAGCGCAATATCGATTTTTTTTTTTACATGCTAGAAAGAGAATTCATTTGCTAGACAAGCGATGAGATCTGGTGCACATTAACTACATGTTTATAAACGAATGACCAGCGGTGACTGAAGAGGAAAAACAGCATACAAATGTAACATGCACACTGACAGGAAATGATTGACACCCAAACAAGCTTCTTTGCAAGACCAGATTCTAATCTAAATATTCACCACTGTCCATTACAAGGTAATAACTGAGCAAAATAATGATTTAATCTTTCCTGTACGATTTTATGCTGCCCGGTGGTCACTTCAATTATATCCAATATAATTAATGTTCAATAATTTGTAGCGTGAGCTTTCACCCAAAAATGATGTACACAAAGTGCTATTCTGTTACCAACCAGAAAGAAAAACATTTGGCATATGAATCCTGAATAATTTGCTCAGGTGTTATTGACTGGTATTAACTGTTATAGCCTGGGAATTCCCCCCCCCACCCACCCCCCTACTCTCACATCTCTTATATCTCACATACCATATCTCATATACACTCACACATCACATAATCTTACTCTCGGCTAGCAATGGCTTTTTTGCTTTAAGTCAAAGTAAATTGAGTCTGTTTGACTCCGGTAATGTTGGTCATGTTTGGTAAAATCTTAGCATCAGTATATCTATACTTATTAAGGATACAACCAAATATTTTCACTTTCCCCCTCCTTTTCCATTTACATATGCTCTTATCCAAAGCAACTCACAATTATTGTGCTCAAGAGCCCAGCCATTGCAGCTTGGTGGTGCTGGGATTTGAACTCATGACCTTCAGATCAGAAGTCAATACAGCTGAGAATATCTTTTTTTTTTTTTTTTTTTTTTTTGCAAACAACCATCAGCTACACAGCTAAGGTAAAGTCCGATTTTATTCTGGCCTGTCCTTCACTCATCCATGCAATTATCTAATTAGCCAATCGGGAGGCAGCAGTGCGTTGCATAAAATCATTGAGATACTGAACAGCAGCTAATGGTAATGTTCACATCATCAGAGTGAGAGGAAAAAAAAAAAGATCTCTCTTTAATCTTGACCATGGCATGACTGTTGGTACCAGACAAGCCAGTTTTAATATTTCTTTAACTGCAGATTTCCTGAGATGTTCACACACAGCAATGTCTAGAGTCTACTTAACTGCCACTCACTTAAAGTCTTCAGAATTTCTTCAGACAGAAATGCCTTGTTGCACTGCAAAAAATTTTACTTTGCAAGTGTACGTAGTATTTCCTATTATAACAAACCAAATGTAAGACTGCTAAAACTAACTATTTCTAGACGTTTTTTCTAAATACAAATGTACAAATGGTTTGTTCTATTAGCAGATGATTTTGCAACTTTTAAGCAATCATCTCTAGAAAAAAGCAACAAAGACAAAAAAAATCTAACAATAGAACAAGAAAATGCAACATCTGAAAGAAGTAAAAAATGTCCAGAAATAGGTTTCATTATCTTATGGTTCTTATCTTATCTTATGGTTAATTGTAATCTTAGAATAGGAAAACCTCATGAATCTTCGCATCTTATTTTTTAGATGTTCACTTGCTAAGATGCCATTTTTTGCACTGCAGTGCAGTGTGAGATCACAATGACTGCAATATACAGGTGCATAAATTAATAAATTTATTATAAATCAATAAATTAGAATATCATTAAAAAAGTGATTTAGTTTAGTAATTCAATACAAAAAGTGAAACTCGTATATTATATAGATTTATCACACACAGACAATCAAAGTGTTTATTTCTTTTAATTTCGATGATTATAGCTTACAGTTAAAAAATTTGAATGTTTCTTAAGACCAATAAAAAAATAAAAATACTAAAAATGTTGGACTACTGAAAAGTATGAACATGTACAGAACTCAATACTCGGCCGGGGCATCTTTTGCATAAATTACTGCAGCAATGCGGCGTGGCATGGAGGCGATCGGTCTGTGATGCTGCTAAGGTGGTATGGAAGCCCAGGTTGCTCTGATAGCGGCCTTCAGCTCTTCTACGTTGTTGGGTTTGGTGTCTCATATGTTCCTCTTTACAATACCGCAGAGTTTGTTGGCCAATCAAGCACATGGAGACCATGGTCCTTAAACCAGGTATTAGTGCTTTGGGCAGTGTGGGCAGGTGCCAAATCCTGCTGGAAATTGAAATCAGCATCTCCATAAAGCTGGTCTAAAACTTCGTGTGGACGGCTGTGCTGACCTTGGACTTGATAAAACACAGTGGACCAACACCAGCAGATGACATGACTCCCCAAACCACCACTGACTGTGCAAACTTTACACTGGACCTCAAGCAACTTAGATTCTGTGCCTCTCCTCTCTTCTTCCAGACTATGGGACCTTGATTTCCAAACGAAATGCAAAATTTTCTTTCCTTTCATCTGAAAAGGGGACTTCGGGCAACTGAGCAACAGTCTAGTCCTTTTTGTACTTTGCCAAGGTAACACACCTCTGACGTTGTCTCTGGTTCAGGAGTGGCTTAACACAAGGAATGCGTCAGTTGTATCCCATGGATACGTCTGTGTGTGGTGGCTCTTGAAGCACTGACTCCAGCTGCAGTCCACTCTTTGTGAATCCCCCCAAATTCTTGAATGGGCTTGGTTTCACCTTTTTCTACCACATTTGTTTCTTCCATTCAACTTTCCATAATTGTGCTTGAATACTCTATGAACAGCAGCTTCTTTACCGATGACCTTTTGTGCCTTACCCTCCATGTGCAGGGTGTCAATGATCGTCTTCTGGACAACTGTCAAGTCAGCAGTCTTACCCCATGATTGTGTAGTCTGAACCAGACTGAGACACCATTTGCAGGCTCAGGAAACCTTTGCAAGTGTTTGGATTTAATTAGCTGATTAGAGACACCATGAGTCTCCAATATTGAACTTTTTCACAATATTCAAATTTTCTGAGATTTTTGGGTTTTCATTAGCTGTAAGCCATAATTATTAAAATAAAAAGGAATAAACACTTGAAATATATCAGCCTGTGTGTGATGAATCTATAAAACATACGAGTTTCACTTTTTGTATCAATATTATTAACTCCTCACTATCGTTAGGTCACGTCCCTAAATCCCTCAAGTTAGCAGTTATTAAGCCCCTCATTAAGAAACCTAATCTGGATCCAAACACGCTATCGAATTACAGACTCATTTCAAATCTCCCATTTATGTCTAAGATTTTAGAAAAGATTGTCGCTGCCCAGTTATGTTCCCACTTGCAAGAGAACAATATCTTTGAAGAGTTTCAGTCATGTTTTAGGCCCCATCATAGCACAGAAACTGCTCTAGTTAAAATCACTAATGACCTGTTATTAGCTTCAGACCAAGGCTTCATCTCACTGTTAGTTTTACTAGATCTTAGTGCTGCATTCGACACTATAGACCATGATCTCCTCCTAGATCGCTTACAGAATTACATCGGCATTCAGGGACAGGCATTAAGCTGGTTTAAATCCTACCTGTCCGATTGTTACCATTTTGTAGACTTAAATGGAAAGCTATCCAGGCTAATGCTAGTAAATTATGGCGTGCCACAAGGTTCAGTTCTAGGACCCCTGCTTTTCACAATATACATGCTTCCCTTAGGAAATATTATTAGAAGGCATGGAATTAGCTTCCATTGTTATGCTGATGATACCCAGCTATATATCTCATCAAAACCAGGCGATACAGCTCAATTAGTTCAGATAACTGAATGTGTTAAAGAAATAAGAGATTGGATGACCCATAACTTTCTACTATTAAATTCTGATAAGACGGAGATTTTGCTTATCGGCCCAAAAAACAGTATACAGAAGCTCCAGCATCTCAACCTGCATTTAGACAGATGTTCTGTAACCACTAGGTTCAACGGTAAAAGACCTGGGAGTTATTTTAGACAGCAACTTGTCTTTCAAAAATCATATCAATCAAGTTACAAAAACAGCCTTCTTTCACCTTAGAAATATTTCTAAGCTAAGAAACGTTGTCTATATCTGATGCAGAGAAGCTCGTCCATGCGTTCATGACCTCCAGAATAGACTATTGTAATGCATTATTAGGTGGATGTCCTGCATCATTAATAAACAAGCTTCAGTTAGTTCAGAATGCGGCAGCAAGAGTTCTTACAAGGTCAAGAAAATATGACCATATAACCCCAATCTTATCATCCTTGAACTGGCTTCCTGTTAAATTCCGAATAGACTACAAACTACTACTTCTTACTTATAAAGCCCTAAATGGTTTGGCTCCCATGAATCTCTCCAGTCTTTTAACACGCTACAATCCGTCACGCTCCCTGAGATCTCAAAACTCTGGACTTCTAGTAGTTCCTAGACTGTCTTCCTGACAGTGTTCGGGGCTCAGACACACTTTCCCAGTTTAAGTGCAGATTAAAAACGTATCTTTTTAGCAAAGCCTAACATACAAACATAACATACGTCTCACATCATAACCTTGTGCTCCAGAACATCTGATCACATGCACATTATCAACTTGTGCTGTTAATATCATGAACAGCAGCTACGCTAATTTCTCTCCACTGCTTCTCTTTCTCTCCCCATCCCGAGGCATCCTGAGGTTTGGCCAGCTCCAGTCGCGTCCCACCTCATGAAGATTATGGACCTTTGAAGAAGTAGATGCCGAACTCGCAAACATCCCCTACCATCTAGAGACGTACCAGTGCCAATTGGATCCCACTACATGTGTGGAGTTTTGACATTGGACCTCCTGGAGTGTTTAAAGGCTCTGGCATGGAGAAGCTGGTGCTGGATCTGTGATGATCACAAATGTTGAGCTCAGTAGCTCCTAGTTTTATAACCATATAGACTGTATAAGACTGTAGAAAGAACATTACTTATAATCTTATACTCCAGTACTCATGTTAGATCTCACCCTCCAGTGTTCTGTATTGTTGAAAGATTTATGATCAAACTCTTGATGTCACCCAAATGAGGATGGGTTCCCCTTTTGAGTCTGGTTCCTCTCAAGGTTTCTCCTCATTACATCTAAGGGAGTTTTTCCTTGCCACAGTCGCCACGGCTTGCTCATCAGGGATAAATGCACACCATTCACCATAACTGTGGATTTCTGTAAAGCTGTTTTGAGACAATGTCTGTTGTGAAAAGGGCTATACAAATAAACTTGACTTGACTATTAAATTACTAAAATAAATCAACTTTTTAATGATATTCTAATTTATTGAGATGCACCTGTAAGTACAAAGCGTCATAGAGCTGATACTCGTAATATTTTCTAGTTGTACATTGGTAAAAAGGAACGTTTTTATTAAACTGAAACGAAACTGAGTATTTAACTTGTGAAGTTTGAGCGGTGGCATGAAAGTTGGCAGCCTTTGAATTCTCTATGGAGGAAAAACTCTTCGCTTCAGCTGCTAGACTCATAAATAACTTTTTTTACCTCATTGTTACACAACTTATTTGTGTAATTGTTGTTTGTATATATTTACAGCTGTTCTTTTCTTTTTGCTGGCACACCCTGGGTTGCTTTAAATAGTGAATGGGCGACAGTCAAACTTTGACCCTTGTACACTGAATGCATGAGTGCTGCTGGAATGTATTATGCAAGGGTTGCTGCCCTCATGGGCCTCACAGGAACTGCTACTTTCTCTGCTGTTGATAGAAAAAGGCAGGGCACACAATCACACAGCATCACTGGTTTGGCTGTTTTTTTTTAATTCCAGTCTTATATCCTAAATATAGTAAATATAGTGTATATATATATATATATATATATATATATATATATATATATATACACATACACACACACACACACACACACACACACAATACCCCTTGAGCAACACACTTAAATGTATGTTAATGCTTATTTGTTTAAAAAGCACCAATACTGTAAATGCAGTTGAATCTATATGACTGTCTATTGAGTGTGTATTAGTTGATGCTTTTGAATCACTGAATGAGAGTCTAAACTCTAAACTAACATTGCAGGTGTAAAGAATTCACCATGCGTGTCAGAATCACATCATCAGCAACGACTTTCTAAACAATTCACATGCAACAGTGCATTTAATTTCCTTATCATGAGATCTGACATGCGAGCAGAACAAATAAATGAAGCTGCTGATCGCAAGCGCTTACAAGTTCAGTCACTTACATTTTAAATCAATGTACAAACAATGACATTTCTATGTGAATGACATTCAGAAATATAAAAATGATATGGGATTAAAAACAGCATGACATCCTGTTTGTGCTTCTCAGCTTTTTAGACAGAGATTGAAAAAAGAAAAAAGAAAAAAAAACCACAGAAAAACACGCATCACCTGACCCTGGATAAGAGCTTTCATTTTGAGTAAAGTACATATTTTTAATACTGCGAACACGACCAGACAGAGTCAGCAAATACTGCGCCAGATGCAGACTTATTTTGAGTTCAATTCATTTAAAATAATGACCAGCATCTGTATCATTAAGTCTCTCACACCATGCTCTAAATAACTCTAACAACTTTATAACTATAGCTGAATATGTGCTAAACTCTACATAGTTTTTTTTGGAAAGGAGGGCAGAGATTATAACATGATTACGTACCAAAGAGATATATGTGTAAGAACTGGCAGTGGACTGCTATAATAAAGAAATAAACAATATAATGAATATAGTCACCTGTAGAAGGTCATCACTAAGGACTTCTGTTTTCTCCGCTCTGGAAAAAAAAAAAAACGAATATTAAAAACAGTTAGATGTATATTTGCTCCCTGGCTTTTTTGTTTTAATAGAACAATTCTCTTTTCTCATTCGTGAAATCGGCCAATCATATGGCAGCAGCGCAATGCACACAATTTTGCAGATAAAGGCCCAGAGCTTCACTTAATGTTTATCTCAAACATCAGAAAGGTGAAAAATAATATCTTAAAACATGAATATGAAATGCTTTGCTATAATATGAGAAAGAAACTAGCTAGTAGGAAGTTTGGAATAACTCAAATGACCCCTCTGCTTTCACCCAAGAACAGAAATCTGCAGCTGAAGCCGTCAACAGCCAGTTTAAGTGAACATCAAAATCAAAACTTATTGTAATTCGTTGTATAATTTTTTTATTTCAGAACATCACTGTTTTCCTGATGATTTTTCCATGTCATTGCTCTGGTTTTTAAACAATTAATTTACAAAGTCTTTGCATCTTTATGGAAAACATCTATCAATTGCCACAGAGCCCAAAAGATTTGCAAACATTCCTGGCAATAAACTCTATTTTAGTCATTTCTGTCTCATACTGTTGTCCGGACAAAGGGGTTGATGTCCCTCACACATTCAATCTCACACACACACACACACTCTCTCTCTCTCTCTCTCTCTCTCTCTCTCTCTCTCTCACACACACACACACACACACATTAACATAATATGACAGGAACTGCAGAAAAAAAATGCTGAACACCATGTGGAGGACAGTGTGAACTCTTTCGGAAATGCTACGCAGAAGAGGAAAAATAGGGGAAAGACAAAAGGCTAAAACTGCAGAACTCTTATGATAAACCCACTAAATCAAATATTCGCTTGTGAACTTTGGAATGCGTTGATCAGGCAGTAAGAATCACAACATTTTTACAAACCAGACATACTGTTTCTGTTAGAGGATCCAGGAAGCCAGCAGGATAGTATTAAGCAGAAATATTATACACGGGCTTCTACACGTTCAGTAAAATACGACTAATAAGGTATTTAGATTTGGCTTCGCAAGTGCAACAGGAAACAAAGTTTGCTATTCTGAGCACCAGAGTGTGATGTGTTTGTTTTGCCGCCAACAGCATTTTACATTCTCTGTGTTACAAGTGAATTTAGCTCAATCTCAACAGCTAAAGCAGGCAATCGGCAGAGACATATATAGCTCTTATCGCCGTCAGTTGATTGAGAGTGATCGGGTTCTGGGTGGCGCAACAGTGCTGAAACAGTGATTTATTTGCTGGAAAAGTGCACATTCAGCACAGCAGTTCCCCTCTGTATGCTTCCCTAATAGGCCTCTGCCTGTGCACTGAGTTGCACTGCAATTCAGATACACCAGTGTAAAGCATTACATAATATTACTGTAATAGAATGAAGTATGGCCTGGAAAAGCCTTGTAACATATGTGCGACTACACCACGTTTGACAGGCACTCAACAAAGCTAGCATGTACTTCTTGCTCACACTGTTTGCCGAGTGCTGCAGGAAAAAGAACTACCCCTATTGTTAGGAGACGGTGAATGTGCCTACTAGTGACTGAACTCCCACCCATGACTAGGAGCCATAGAAACAAAATTGGTCATACCCAGTGAGTGGGAAAGATGGCATGTTGTCTCACCTGTCAATTATTGTAACCCAAGCCAATCACGCACATCTGTGAGTTCATGTATGGGTGTAATGAGTCCTGGCTTCATACATCTCTAAGAGAGCTCTTAGTATCTCTCACCATTCCTGGGTGGTAGCGGACATGTGATCATATATGATCAAAGGAACATATAGCATGCTAGATTTTAAACATTAAATTAAAAAATATAGGTAAATAATTGGTTGTTGAACAAGTTTATCTGCTGGGCAAAGCTGGGGGGAAAAAAGGACCACTCAGACACTGAATAAGCTTATCCCTGCCACTGGAGATAAGATTTATCCAGCCCTCATCCATGTAAACATTGTGTTGACTGGATTAACAGCTGGTTTCAACCTGGGTGGTGTTCAGTAACCAGAGTTTAGATACTCCCCCAAATGCTTGTACAGCTGGTGAAATTCTTCAATTCAAAACATCCTGTTTCTCATGCAGTCCTACAGTACATATAACCTCCGTATGTATAAAGAAGTCTTTTTCTCCACTTGCACAAAATATATCAAATCATATGTGATAATCTAGCTAAGTGTGTTAGGCTGTAAAAACACCCCATAACAGCCTGTAGCTTCTTTTTAAACAGTGATAATTACATGCTCTGAAAACAACTTCTGAATGTTGAGACAGCAATTTGTCAATACGCCTATAGCCGGGAAATATCACTTTTCTTAACAGGGAAAACTGTGCTGCCTAGACATCTGTAATGCCAGTTTACATCATGCTGAGCAAAAAGTAAAGCAGCCAAAAACACTTTAGGTGAACAGGGTTACACGAAAGCTTATCACACCTATTTACTGTTTTTGCTAGAGGTAGTAACACTGATGCTGTGTTGACTAGGCTATAGGCCATATCGATAACCAGGAGGTAAAAGTAATACTTATCTGTTACGAAGGATATAATAAAATATGATTGTAATTTCTAGAAGTTTTAGACATATAAAGAAAGAGCAAGACAGCCAAATAATAAAGTATAATTACATAGTCTACCATAACATACATACTTATATATACACATACATACATACATATATACATATAACATGCAGTTGTTAAATGAAGGTTTTTATAATGAGGGAAAACAAAATCCAAAAGTACATGGCCCTGTGTGAAATAGTGTTTACCCCCCTGTTAAAACTGTGGTTTATCACACCTGAGTTCAATTTCTCTAGCCACTCCCAGGCCTAATTACTTCCACACCTGTTCGCAATCAAGAAATCTCTTAAATAGGACCTGCCTGACAAACTGAAGTAGACCAAAAAATCCTCAAAAGCTGGACATCATGCCGAGATCCAAAGAAATTCAGAAACAAATGAGAAAGAAAGTAATTGAGATCTATCAGTCTGGAAAAGGTTTTAAAGCCATTTATAAATCTTTGGGACTCCAGAGAACCCCAGTAAGAGCCATTATTCACAAATGGCAAAAACATGGAACAGTGGAGAACCTTCCCAGGAGTGGCCGGCCAAACAAAATTACCCCAAGAGCACAGCAACGACTCATCCTAGAGGTCACAAAAGACCCCACAACAACATCCAAAGAACTGCAGGCCTCACTCGCCTCAGTTAAGGTCAGTGTTCATGACTCCACCATAAGAAAGAGACGGCAAAAATGGTCTGCATGACAGAGTTCCAAGACGAAAACCGCTGCTGAGCAAAAAGAACATAAAAGCTCGTCTCAGTTTTGCCAGAAAACATCTTGATAATCCCAAGACTTTTGGGAAAATACTCTGTGGACTGACGAGACAAAAGTTGAACTTTTTGGAAGGTGTGTGTCCCATTACGTCTGGCGTAAAAGTAACACCGCATTTCAGAAAAAGTACATCATACCAACAGTGAAATATGGTGGTGGTAGTGTGATGGTCTGGGGCTGTTTTGCTGCTTCAGGACCTGAAAGACTTGCTGTGATAAATGGAACCATGAATTCTGCTGTTTAGCAAAAAATCCTAAAGGAAAATGTCTGGCCAAAAACCTTCATTTAAAAAACTGCATGTTGTGTTCACTTGTTATCTTTTACTAATACAGTAAAACCCCGTTGGACGATCATAATTCGTTCATGAAAATTGCTCAAAGGTCCATGTAAAAGCGATTTAATCCATTCCAAAACCTCATTCTACCGCTTATTTCTGCACTAAAAAAAAATATTTGTAGCCTATTTTGACAAATACGCCGCAAATTACCGTACGGTAAACGTAATTTAACACTCACCCATGTGGTAGTGGTTGATTGCGAGTGTGAGACGTGCATCACGCTCGTAACCTTCCTGGTTTCAATGGTAATTCTATTTACTTTCTTTTTCCCTGCACCATTACTGATTTTCTTGGGGGACATTTTTTAAGATTTCTAGTGAAATAAAAATATAACACTCAAAAAAGTTACGTTTTTGCTGCACTGAACAACAAAAGCGACCGAGCAACACAAGATAAACTAAGCGACTGATGCTACCTTCGGCTGAAAGCGGGGAACCGGCAGCGTTGGTTTGCTCGTGCCTTCGAAATTTGTCGCTCGTATCTTCGTTTGCTCGTACAATAGGGTTTTACTGTATCTAAATTAGTTTGATGATCTGAAACATTAAATTGTGACAAACATGCAAAAAAAAATAAGAAATCAGGAATCATCACTTTTTCACACCACTGCATATATATAGAGGGGGTTGCATCTTATTATATACACACAAAAACCTTCTTAGCCATATTGACCACTTCTGTGATTACTAATCTTGTACTCTGCAAATGAGTGGATTTCTGAAACTTGAGAAATTTTGAGATCTACTGGAAGAGGATCCATGTATAGACATTGAGACAAAAAAGCTAAAAATGAAACTGATAGCCACAAGCTGAGCAACGAGAAAAAAAATATCTACGAGATCTCGTTACATAGGCAGAGAGCTTCAGGAGAAATAATTTTTAGATTCCCATCAATATTGAATTAGCATTGATTTGGCGTGCAGCAAATGTGTGCTATGTAGGCTTTCCTTTAGTGTTCGCAAAGCCCGGCCTACACACCCCTGTCAGAGAGTGCCGAGTGTACACTCCATGTGTGCATGATTAAACCCAATCAGCAGAAACACACGCATTATAGCCCGAAGTTCTTTGTGGAATGTACTGCCATGGCAACATTAATGTTTGCTCAGTCTTTTAAACAATGAAATGAATGAATAGAGAGAGGATTTATGGTTTGTGGTCTGTAGTGTAATTCAAGATCTAATGAAATCAAATATTTAGTGCAATGTATTTTCTTATACAATCATCTCCCTACAAGTCATTTCTTGAGCTGACTTCTTTTTCACTACAATCTCACTAGAAAGCGTTTGCATGACATACGCACCAAGGTACAGGAACACACTTCCTCTCTCCTTTCATTTTCCACTGTCTTTTAGCTCTGTTTGTGGAAAAGGGCAGCATGTTTTATTGGAAACTGCTGTTAGGAAATGATACTTGTCAGTGTGTTGGAATGGGCCTCCTGCTGCTTGCCGGCCTCCAGTCTGTCAGTTACACACTCTGCAAATGTCAGATTGATGTGTTTTGATGGTGTCCAGAACTCCACTGTAAAACAAGTGTGATAACACACTCTCTCTCTCTCATTATTTATTAGCTTTTTTTATTTATTATTTTATAGCATTTATCTGGCTGTGTTTGAGGGTTTTATATATATATATATATATATATATATATATATTATTATTATTAATAAATAATTATATAATTTTGAATTAAAAATAAAACAAAACCATTACAATTTAAATGACAACTGAAAATGCAAATGACTCCAGAAGAAAAAAAAAATAAAAAATTCTCAACTCCTCAAAATATTTGATAGACAGACAGTAATGGAGATAGATAGATAGATAGATAGATAGATAGATAGATAGATAGATAGATAGA
>JAAIIK010000022.1:5264752-5281562 GCA_014706435.1 Silurus glanis
GGGGGGGGGGGTGATTTGGGCTACCATCTCTTGTTTATTTATTCTTATTTGTTATTTTATTACTGCCAGTAATCATTACCTAATACTGTATTTCTTGTATGCCCATCTTTCTTTTGGGCATAGATGATTATCATTTTAAAACAAATACATGTATATGTTCAGTTTAATTGCTATTTGTTTAGTTTATGTAAAGATTTCAGCATCAACTTCAGCTTTTTAAAGTGAACTAGTTAATAAAAGGTAAACTAAATATAATCATCTAAATAATTTATTCAATAATGTATTCAATGTACCACTAATAAGAGAGAGCTACCGTTTTTCCCTGAGATATATTTCCCTGATGGTTTTATTTTCATTCCGTTATGTCACATGATGTACTGCTGAGAGTCACTGTCTAAAAGAGTCACTGTCTAAAATGACTCACCTACTTTAAAGTGAAAACTGTATTCATGCATCAGTTTATGTCCATTGTTTTATTCATGACATATTTGTTACTGTTTATTAAACTCTATATTGTTGTTATCAATTTAGGTGAGCATGAAAATCATAATTAGAGGGATCAACCACATCCCACCTTGTTCCTCCCTCATTTCATCCCTCCTCCTTCTTCTCCTTACTAACATGTATATCAGAGCAGTAGTTCTCCACTTAACTGTGCTGCCAGCTCCATCCATCAACAGCCACCATGAGCACACACCAATCAAAAACCAACTCAGACACAGTCGTGCGTAATTCGGTTAGTGCGTTCGACATAGAACCCGAGGAGGCGGAGACCATAATCCACCGCATGGTCAGTGTGTTCCAACCCTATATCCAACCCTGTATTGCTGAACTTGTGGGTTCGGCGCTTTTCATCTTCACTGGCTGCATGTCCGTCATAGAGAATCCACAGGACACTGGGAGTCTGCAGCCAGCTTTAGCACATGGCCTAGCTCTGAGCATCGTCATAGCACTGTTTGGGCAGATCAGGTATTTATCTGCATGCAGTGATTTGTTGTTTTGTTTTTTTTCTGGGTGAGGTTTTACAAGATCAAGAGCTTGTTTAGGATTGAATTTTAAATTAATGCATTTTTCTTTACCATTTGGCCCTGTTTCTATTTGATTCCAAATATTTCTAAAATATTTTTTTTATGACACACAAGGACAAGAAAACACAATATACTGTTAGCTTGCTAGAATTGACCATTTCAAATGATGCAGACATTCATCTGCATGTACTAATCCAAAGTTCTTTTTTCAGTGGAGGTCACTTCAACCCTGCTGTCTCTGTGTCTGTTTACCTGATCGGGGGTCTCAACATCATCTTACTGATCCCGTATATTCTAGCACAACTGTGTGGTGGACTCATTGGGGCAGGTCTTGCTAAAGTAAGTCAGATTTTATTCACCACTGAAAAATCCAGTGTATCTCCTTGCACTCTACTTATCTTAAAACAACTCCTCTTATCTGGATTTGCTTGCTTCGAGCACGCGCGCCGCTTGACATTATCACAAATACTTCAAACTGAGAAACGTTGGAAAGATTTTAGGAGAAAGAATCATAATAACACAATTTTATATTGTCTTCTTTTCCTTAGAGTATCTCGCTACCACATAATTACTACAATGCATCAGGTGGTGCATTTAATACAATCCAAGAACGAGCTCAGATTGAGCCTGCTATTATAGCTGAGATGGTAATGACGCTGTTCCTGACAATGTCAGTGTGCATGGGTGCAGTAAATGACAAGACACGCACTCTACTCGCTCCATTCTGTATCGGATTGACAGTTGCTGCTGATGTCTTAGCAGGGTGAGTACAGTGTGTGCAAGTGCAGTCACCTTGTTTGTCACCTAAAGTGAGGCAACTTCAGGTTTTTTACTATTTCCTGTATTTCATTATTAAACTTTCTCAGGGTTTCTTACATAACCTAATTTTCTCCTACATGGTGTATTTAATCAACATAAAATAATGACATTTCAAAGTCAGCTGGTTTAAAGCAACCTGTGCTTGAAGTCAGGAGTAAATAACGACTCACCTTGTCGGATATTTGTTTTTGTGTCTTTTCCTCTTGGCAGCTCCGATATCTACTTTGACCTACACATTTGTTGATAACTCAGGCATAATATTTGGTGGTTGGAAAATGAGACGTAAAAGCCCAACTATGAAAGAATGATGGAATTTCATAAAGACCTAAGAGGTTTTGCTAAATCTTACATAGTAATTTGCTGCTAATGTACTGGAACATAACTTCAACTTGCAGCTGGTTTTTAGTTCTGATTTTGTTTTTACTATAGTTTTACAACAATAAAAGAAAATGATCTGGCATGACAAATATCTGCCACAAATGCCATTAGGTAGCCAGAATAACTACACTTTCGGAGTATTTTGTCTTCTTTGTAATTATAGCATGTCAGTTATGTACATTCTTAGAAAGAAAAACATTGAATCTACACTGAAAACCCTAAAAAGTTCAATGAACTCAACCTATTGAGTAAACTCGTTCCCTCAATTGAATTGAGTAATGGATTTTCCAAAACTTGTTTATTTAAGTTCACTTAACTTGGTGCTCTTATCTTGGTGTACTTAAATTGTTAAGTTCATCTAACTTGGTGTTTTATAATTTGCACTCAAACTATTAAGTTCACTTACTTACATATTTAAGTCAACTTAAAAATTAAACTGAAATTGCAAATGATTATAAATTGAATTGACTAATATCGTTGTTCTTTTGACTGTTAAAGCTTTATTCAGTCCAAAAAACACATTGAACATCATATTGAATGTATTTATTGTGCAAAAGTGTTTAAAGATTTCAACATTTCAATTAATGAAACAGAACTGGTCACAGCCACACTGTACAAAAATGTACAGAATAATGATATAAATGACATTTCAGTTTAAATTTCAAAAACATACTGTATCAGAAAACACCTAGGTCACAGCCACAGTCTACCACACTGTACAGGTGGTAACAATATCCCACATTAACTGCTGCACAACATCACTGCTAGAACTTTGTGCACTTAAACAACTAAACATTTTTTTATTAACAAAAAAGCTGTTTTTCCAAAGACTGTACTTTGGGTTTAAGGGCATTCTGTCCCATTGACATCAGTACACGCTGTATGAAATCAAATGTGTTTGCCAGTGATTTGGGGTAATTCAGGTCTAATTTCCACATGTTCTTGTTTCACCTGCAATATAAAAAACAATTAAAAATATACAAAAATTTGACAGTCATTGACAAAACATCATAAAGAAAATTATATTTTATTATAATTAATAATATTCAAAATTAATGTTATTAATTAAACCAGCAAATACGGATAGGTTATCTAGACAATTAATTATTGATAAATGTGAAGATGGACTGCTGAAGAACACTTTTTTCTTCCTAAAAACACACGATTAACTAATGTATAAAGAATTTACATCTTACAAGTCAAATTCAGTTTCTCAATATGATTTCTAAAATAATATTCACAAAATTGATAGCGATGTTAGCAAAGTCTGAACGGAAACACAACGTGTCTGAAAGATTTGTAATGATGACTGGGCGGTTCTTTGTTATATAAATGTAAAATTAGGCTTTAAACAAACATATTTGACAATTAAAATAATATTTTCAAGTTCATTTCTGCATAATAACTTTACTTACCGAGTTTAAAATGGCGAACGACGAGAAGAATAATTCCAGAACTTTCCGGCATCAGCAACAGTCATTAAGGACCGCCTATAGAATTATTCTACCAATCACTGCCTTAGTTCTCTTATTGCCAGGCAGAACTCCTTAAATAACCAATCACCATCAAGGGAGACCAGAGTGACTATTTTTATGAATCAGGATTTTGAGTTCATAACAGTCTAAATTTTAAGTTGAAGTATAAGTTAATCTAACTTATATTTTTGAGTTATGGTTAGAAAATACAAAATTTCAAGTAGTGTTAACTCAAGATTACTTGATTATTTAAGTAATGACAGAATTAGGGTTTACAGTGTAGACCTGCGTTTGCATTTTGAACAACTTCCAGTTTTCTTTTCTGAATGTGGTGGTGGCACCATCCAAAAATCATTATGTCCATATTTATTTATTTATTTTAAACATTATTTTTTTAACGTCACCCATTTTTCTGTTGTTGTGGCTTGGAGGGGCATCAGCATTTAATCTTGTATGACATACAATGCTAAAATACATGTAGTAAATGTCCTAAATGAAGAGCATCTAGGGTCATTTCACACTTTAATTTTCATGTGCTAAATGCTTTCAGTGTATTTCCCTATCAATCTTTAAGGAAGCTAAAAATTCTTAACTATACAAAGAACCCATTGAGGCACCAGTAAAATGAAGCCTTTTTTCTAATAAAGTAATTAAGGGAGCAATAAAGACTATTCAGACATTCACAGTAGACTAAAGAGCTCCCTTCAGTCAAAAAGGCTGCTGGATCCATTAGACATACAATGAACTGTGACTCTTCCTCTTGTTTCTCACATCATTAACACACAATTACACCAATTTATCAGTCAATGCAATAGTTACAGCACCTTTGATGGACACTCTGAAAACGCTAAACCTTATACTCAAAGCCGCAGGTGACCAGAACCTTCCAGAAACCTTGACTAAAAAACTGTAAGACAAGACAGTTCCCTGCAATTACGATGTCCTGTATGTCCTGTTTATTTAGCTTGCGTTATTTTTCCTTTATATTTCTCATTTTGCAAACCAGACAAACCTGTCCACGAAAGACATCTAACCCAGATAATGCAACTCACAGTGTAATCACCTAAATAACGGAATAAATATTTAATTCTAAATACTGATAAATGTAATAATTGGAAGGTCATGAGTTAGTGATTAGAAATGCCAACAACACCAATTTTACCACTATTAAGCCCTTTGGGCAAGACCTTTAACCTTCAACTGCGGTATAAATGAAATAAATGTAAATGTCAAATTAAATCTAATTACAAAATAAGTAAATGTCACTCTGAATAAAGGCATCTGCCAAATGCCACAAATATAAATGTACATCTGTAATGAATATATCAGGGTTGAGAGAGACAGGGAGCAGTAAAAAACTTCCTGAGATGACATGGGAGAGAATCTTTGAAAAGGAAGTTCAGAATGGAATTTTGTGAATCTATTAAAATAAAAAGTATATGGAAAGTATGATCAGTATGGACATATTGTGAAGACGTGTCCAAGCATGATAATGGGTATCTCCTGTGTAACCCATTTGTGTTTCGCATGATATCTTTATGTCTGTATAGGTTTCCTCTGGATTTACAGGTTTTTTGCCACAAACATACAGTTTGGTAGATCAGCTATGATAAATTGCCCCTTGGCATACATATATATATATATATATACATACACACATACAAGTATATACCAAATTCTCTGTAAAGGACTGGCCTTCCATCCAGGGTGTATTACCATCCAGGTTATCCAGCATGTACATTATGTCTCGTGTTCCACAGGATTAATACATTTATGTTATCTAATTGCTTTATTTGTTTACATTTTACTTAAATCTTGTTCCTTACATTTTTAGCAACCACATAGCAGATTGCAGCTTTCCAGTTCTCTTGTTTTAATGTATAAAAAAGATTCTCAAGATAAACTTGTAAAGTGTGCACATTTCAACATCTGGATCGGCAGCAGCTGCACTTGCTTCAGCCAGAACAAATGTTTACAGCTAAAAGTGCACACTAGAATCAGAGATTTATACTATGGTTGCATGCAACCATGTGATCTTTAGTCACCTTTTTCTGTTCCTAAAACAGACACATGATTCAGTAAAGCCTCTAAATGAGCAATATATACACTTTTTTTATTTAATGATTAAATATAGAAGTTATACCGAATATATTTTCTATCACAATTTAGAAAACATATAAAAAATGTAATTGAATTTTTTTTGGCACATATACAACCATACCCAATATGGCATGCAGTGAAATATCCCTGACAATGAAATATCCCTGACCAATTGCATTTTACAGATTTGAAATAAAAGCATTTCTCTCTAAAGCAATATGAAGATGTATTGGATCCTGTTATTATTTCAAATGCCCATATTATATTGGTTGAGCTCAGGCAAATGGGAAACGGCTCAATTCTCTGGTGATGTGGCATTGAGCACCCCATTGACACCTGAATAAATATTCATATTTCACACGCTTTCATACATCAACTGCAGCAACTGTGTTTTCAGTCTCACATCAAGTATAGTATGACCCTTCACATTAATTACCATGGGTCATGTGGTTAATCTCTCACAAGATGTAAGAGCACAGTAACCAAATTACCTACAGCCTATTAGCCACAGTTCGCACTGTACGATTTATTAGTATGCACTTACATTTAATTTTTTTTCTGCCATTTTGCCCAATACAAATTGAATCGAGTGATATTGTCTGCATAGCTTCAAATATTTCTCAAGTCACTGTTTGCCTGCTCCTCACTAAGGTGACTAATGAGAACATTAGCAAAATCATGAAAAAATTCTAGTTGTGTTTGCTATTCTGGTATGACTTTCAAACAGCGCTGTGAGCTAAAAATGTGACTCTTTTCAGCTGTCTATAATACAGTAAGACCTTTAAAGAATATGCAGTGGGTAGGATTCATGGGAGACTTTTGCTGAAAAAAACATAAAGATGCATATAACTGTGATCAAACCTTTTCTAGCTGCCTGTGCTTTTTGCTAATTTGTGTGATTTAGAGGAGCAGTCTCTGGAGCATGCATGAATCCAGCACGTGCTTTCGGACCAGCAGCAGTGGCAAATTACTGGACATATCACTGGATCTACTGGGTCGGGCCCATGACCGGTGCACTGCTCACTGCCATTCTCATTAGGTAAAGATGCATCTATTAACAGGAAGGTTAACATTAAACAGTGAAGAATATAAATCATAAAAAAAGATTTTTACAGTTTCTTATTGTATTCCATATTTATTCTTTTGATAATATTGCATGATGCTTTTGTTTTTCCAGGTTGATGCTGGGTGATGAGAAGATTAGAGTGATACTGAAGTAAAGTTGATCAACAGTCATAGACAAAATGTCAATGTAAATAAATTACAATAATACTGCCAATTTGTCATTTATATGGACATCTAAATTTTGCTACTGCAAAATACTCAAAAGCTTGAGTATTTTTGGACTCTAAAATAATTTGAACAGCTTCGGCAGCATTGTACACTACTTATCCACTACAACATTGTGATTCTGTTGATTGTTGTGTTTTATTTTGTATAAAGCCTGGAGACCGGCCTTGGGCAGGATATTTCTTCGTCTTTTTTTTTGTTGACAAGTTAGACGTTGGTTTGGTACATTATCTTGTTGATGAATCACAGACTGTGTATTTCTGATGGCACTACATTACTCTGAAATGTAATTTCTTTTTTAAAAACCAATAAACAGCAGCAAAAACAGCAAAGCAGGCCCAAGCAATAGCCCTGTAAATTCAATTTGTTTCACAGCACAGATATTAAGACTAAATTGGTATTTTGATTTCTCCTTTATACTTGTTCACAACTTGTACTTGAATCTTGTGGTCAGTTTTGCACTAATCTTGTGCAGAGAAAATCACTGGCAATGTTAATCATTCAAAGGTCTTGCGTTAATCACAGATCGGCGAAATTGCTAAAAGCTTATTGCATTGATATTGTATAAAATGTGTCTGGGTCTTTTATATTTCAACATGTGAATCATTCGCCTGCATCAAAATATTTTCCCTGAGAAAATATTAATTAAATCCTATTTATGGCTTTTAACTAATTTCTGAAATCTGATTTGTAAATTCACTTTAGTTAAATATATAACCTTCAGGACTTTTTTTAACCTTATAAAACCATATGTATAGAATATATTCTGTAATAGCTTCTATTCTTGTCATCACTATAGTGTTAATGAATTATAAATTAATTATTAATGTATTAGCAGGTTCTGGAATTTTGTGGTATAGATGATTGTCATAATTTCATGGTTAAAATCCTATGTAATTAATCTATTTTCAATATGTTTTTTTTTTTTATATTCAATGAAAGTTGTTATTTGCTTCTTTTATGATTATATCTCTCTTTTCTTATATAACAGAGGTATAATTTATAAAATGATGTGCAAAATTCCGAATCAAAATTAACATTTTCATCACATTAAATCAATAGAATGACTTGTGATGTTACATTTACATTTGTGTGTTTGTGGAAATTATAGAGACCGAAATCTTAACACCTTCATAATGTGCACTTTTCGAAAGAAATGCCTTTCAGGTGTTTATAAACTGGACAAACAATTAGCAGAGCACCAGAGTGGATAATAAGACACAAATATACTGCAGCTCCCAAGATCACTCAGGCTTCAGGAACAATTGAGAAGTTACTAAGTACCATTTGGACAAGGCAGTGGCATAGATGAGGAGATAAAGCCAGTCCCATGATTATTAGTTTTAGAACTGAATCTTTAATCTGTAGTTACACTGTTAAAACATATTTGAACAGTCTATTAGACACGATAATACCATGTCTGGTGGTCACTGCTGCAAATATTAGAAATATTGTCTCTCAAGCTTATCTTGTATAGACAAATGTCAATGAGGGGACAGCTAGAAAGTACAGGGTGAGCTGTCAAGGCATGATTTTCATTTTAAGCAGTTTAGCTGTTCTAATAATATGAAAATAGTGATAAAAGTTAAAAAAAAATGTGGATCTGTTTTTGGCTACAGCTAAATCCATTGAATTCATAACTACACCTCACTTTATCATTAGACATTCTTGAAAAGGTCAAACATAGGAAGTGTATCATTACAGGAGGTGTATCAATTTATGATTTAGAATGACAAAAAATGAACTAATGTTTCAGATTTAGATAGATAAAATGCAAACAAGAATTCTTGTTTTTCTTTAATATTAATTAGATAGGTGAAATTCAAATGCACAGGTAAAATTGTAATCCATTATTAAAACCTAGATGTACAGAGCCTTTTCTCTTCAGTTCATTTACTTTAAATTGTTTATAGATTTTCATTAACATCTTAGATGCTTTCAAACTTTGTCCAGAGCTTAAAATTTATATATACAGATAAAGGGGAATGTGTGGATATGATCACTTTTGCTAATGATATTAAAGTATGTTATGGACGGATTAAAAGATGACCATGGGAAGTGTGTAACACAGAACATAGAGCCAGGTGTGATCAATATAGCTGACATGCATTTTGCTCATGTTAAGTCTGGACTATGCTCCTCATTACCTTATGAATTGAAATAAGAAGTATTCTGTCAATGCTTGCAGCAAAACTACAAGGATGAAGAGGAAAGGAAGGATTTTGTTCAGAGTTGAGAGAGCCAGTATCAGATTTGGCTTTTGTGTGTGGCTCTGGTTCCTCTGAAGAGTAAGGGCAGTGAAAGGATTGACTGAGTGGATGGCTATCATGCTGTTTCACATTGTGCAGCAGCACAGCAGTGGCCCACATGGGAAAGCTTGGCAGGCGGTTCTCTAAACCAATTAGCCAGTCTGTGGGGAGAACTCCTGCCGGTCTTCCGGGCCAGGGGCACTGCGCTCCCCTGAGATTCCCGGACTGTTCTGCCATGAAACTGCCTCCACTGTGGGAAGTCTGGCAGATGGGGCTACGACTGGAACCAAATGCCCAAGGCTGAGTATAACAATAGTGGATAAACATAAACTAAATAAAGCATTAATTTCCTTAGCTGCCTGACAGATGCATACAGATGTGCTTGCAAGATTCCTGCCAGAACATTCAGTAGTTGGCAGTAAGTAGATGTTGTGTCTACAGTTTTGTCAGTGTTCGGAAAAGTCACAAACGTACAGTATGTTAAAGTGATATATGGATTTTACAATTAATTACAGTACAATACCTCTCTTCTATATATGATTATGGATTTTCTTTCTAGTGTTACAATATTTTTTATTAATGCTTTATACAAATAGAAAAGGAAGCTTCTTGGTGAAGAAAAGTGAACATTTTGACAAATTAAAGTGACAAATTAAAGGAAAAACATTTGCATTTGTTAGATACCCATATACAAAGTGTTTGACAATGATCTTATTTATACATCAAGCACGCACTTTTAAAGAAAGAATGTGTATAAATTAGGTGCTAGGATCCTATAGTGGGCCAACACATAAATGTTACCTTACTCTAGTCCAATAAAATCCATTCTTAAAGGATAATCTCTTATTTGTTATTTTGATGATGGATACTGGGTAGCACTGTCTTATACTTCAGCCCAAAAGATCCCAAAGGAGTACAACTGGTTTGTGATTTGATGATTTTTGAAGATCAAAGCATATTTGAATTACTTTTATACTTATAAAAAATATTCCAATTGCCTTTTATTGGAAGAGACCAGAAATGTTTAATCATAGTGAAAATCTCAAAAAACTTTGTCGGAGTAAATATTTTCTCTAAGGGGACAATCCTATGTCTTGTATTACCCAACAACATAAAAGAGGCAATTATTTTTCCAGTGTCACATTTGTATATTCCAGCCTTGCAGAGCATAACAAACCCTAAAATACATTTGCTCAGTATATTCCAAGTAGTGGCAGATCTGTACAAGACCAGTCAGATCTGGGGGTAAGAAACATAATTTACATAGACCATTAGCATGGTTTCAGTACTAACCCATAAGAACACCAAGCCAATTAACTTCTGAAAAAGAAAAACCAGTTAACCAATTGATTGAGTTTTACAAAATAAAATTTTATTGCATGCATAGAACTTTAGTAGTGTAACCTTTTTTAGAATTTGCATATTATACTTTCCTTTAAAGGTATCGAGCACCTTCCTAACGTATTGCTTTTTAAATGCTATTATAAGGAATTATCCTACTAATTTTATGACTTCAATATCTTTTTTATGGAAAGGACAAAAAATGTGGTGTAATCGGATTCTTTGGTTTAACCTGAAAACAAGGAGGATTAAATTGTATAATCTTCTTTGCAGATAGCAAAAAGAAAGAAATGAAAAAATAAAATGGAAAATCTGCTTTTCTTTTCTGAATTCTCTTCTACATTCATGGGCCCCAGAGCCTCCTGGCTGACAGCCGTGTTGACAATGATCATTATGTTGGTCAGAGACTTGTGGCGGTGGTGCTATTGTGAAATCGGCATTCACTCCGAAGTCATTTACACTTTCATTGGCAGCTATTTAGTGGCCAGAAAGGCCTAAGACAGCAATTTGTGAATCCTGCTCAGCCAAGTAGAAGTGTGGAGCAGAAAGAAAAGGAATGGAATAAAGTCAATTAATTGTTCCCTTTCTGGGAGGGGCCCACTGACAGGATCTATAGGCTTAAATCCAGAGTTGTTCACATCTGTTTAGCCAGCATCCCTAAACCATGACTTCAGACCACCAAGTCCTGAAGAATAGACCAGTTAAGCAGTGTCTGAGCTTTCACTATCTTAGACACATTTGTATATCATTTTCTGCTAGGTCTAGTCCATTGACAGGAGGATCCCAATTACAAAGGACCCTGGTCATAAAGAGACATGGCAAAAAAGGCAGAATTAGTGCTGAAGACAGCACTGTCTGAATTTTGCTTGCTGGAACAAGACTCATTATGCAGTGGGACGTTCACCAAAAAGATATATGAGAGACAAAAGACACACTTAGACTTATGACATAAAATGGTACAGCTCTATCAGACAAATCAGATAAAGATAATCAATTTATCGATCAGGTAAAAATGTTACTAATATAATATAATGTACTGTAATATATTCTGGTTATATAGGCATAATATAAAGACATCAGACAAATCAGATGCACACAGATACAGTACATATATGAGAGAGATTCAATATTATTATACATTCTATAAGACATTCATATTCATATATTTAATTTAAAATAAAGAGCTGCCTTTTTGCCTTTATATAGTGCTGAATAATATTAACAATGATTTTATTACAAATAAGAACAATGACAAACAAAATATAGGACCATATTTGATAATAAAAATAAAAACTCAAATCTCTCAGTTCAATTCTGAGTTCATAGATAAGATAACTTTTTTTCTAACACATTTATACCCTGTTTACAACCATAATGATTTAATAGATATTTTCAGCAATGACATTGTAATTACATAAAGCCTAAATATTCTTGCCAAACATTAAGGCTGGCTAAAAAAAAAACATATATTAACACTACATGTTAAATATCAGCTAAGACACATAGAGGTAAAAACACACACAGACATCGACCCCCACACATGCCCTTTTAAATGGTGTACCACAATTGGTATTGACGGTATTCTGTTTAACCTTTGAATGGCTCTTTCAAAGGTTTAGTGAATGGGGGGGGTCACATAAAGAACGTCTAAGTAACAAAGCTCTTCTTCAGCCAAAAAAACCCCAAAGCTTTTGCTTTAGACAAATCAAAAAGAGCAAAAGCGATGATCTATCATGTCATACCTTTGGTCTGCTCAATTGTATCAAGTCCTGCTCAAATGCCTTTAAAGTTTTACAAAATTACTATGACAGAAAATCTGAACAATCTTCTGCTCAGTCTATGGGAAAATCACATGGCAACTGATGTGCCTTCTTGGCTGAACGATAGAGGGACTGGAAGTCTTTAAATCGAGGAGCACAGCCAAGCCAAGCCTCCCCAAAGAGTTCTGATCCAGTGAAGAGGAATTGACCAGCTCCTGCTTTAACTCCACACCGCAGATGTGTGTGGATGTGCCCATGCCAGGAGCCTGAGAGGCCTGGCTCTCTTTCAAACACTCCGCTTCGTTGCCGATACACTCTTCCTTTCTGCACCTCTACTAAGGAGGTCTGCCGTTTAGAATCATGAGATACATTCCTTATGAAACCACGGATCACTGGTAGAGTAAACAAATGGTACATGGATTTGAAAATGTCAGTTTTGCATACAGGACTACACTCAAGCAAACAATGTGCCACATCTCATATCTCTATTGATACTGAAATTAAACAATAAAGGACGTATAACAGGAATTTAAAAGTTGCCTGCAGTCACTTATTTACATTTCATTTTTAAAGAATCCTGACTAATGATGAATCCTTTACTCAGCCTTTTCTTCCAAATGCCTTCTGACCCCAGACACAGTGAGGCAAACTTAAGCCTTTTTACTGTACGCAAGCAGTTACATTTTTATTAGGCAGCTCATTTTCAATCATCAAAAAGTGTCTGAAGGCAATTTGTGATATTACGGTTCAAGGGTCAGGCTATACAAGGCGTGAGTTCAAAGAGGCCGCTGCTTTTGCGCTGTTGCAGGCCTTAAAGCCATGTGGCTCCTGTTGTGTATCGCCAAGCACTCACATCTGCCAGAGCCCACTTGCTGGGAACAAATCAGGGCCTCGCCCTGCATGTAGCCATTCAAGGAATAAATTAACCTTCACATCCAAGACAGAGACTGATTTCTCTGATATATGAGGCCAATTCAACACTGTTTATGTGTGTGTGTTGAATAATATAATCCTATTACTTACTAGTGATTTTCCAAAATCCATTTACCTACTAATCATACAGTTATTTATGTTCCAACTCTGGCAATACTATATTTATCATAAAGGAATCTCAGCTAGTTATTTACAGATGGCTCTATTATCATTTTAGATAAAATCACATTGAACTGCTGAACAAAATGGACTACTATTTTAGGTTCACTGAAATAACCGCACTCACCAAAGTCACTGTTGCAGACGGCTTTCAGGATTTCCAATTCATTGCATGGCTGACAGGCAGCTGTGAATGCAAACAGAGAGCTTGCTTATTTGAGACAAAGTAGGAAAGACAGCATCTGATAGCCTCATCAAGTGACACAAAACATACTTTGTCAATAGCACCAGCGTGCACCAGGAGAGAAATCGAATTACATTTTCACTCAGCATCTGCTAAAGAGGCATCCAAGGAGTCTTTAGGAATGTAAGGTATGCAGTATATAATCCCAAAAGTCAACCCTTGCCTGTTTGTGTGTGTGTGTGTGTGTGTGTGTGTGTGTGTGTGTGTGTCTGTGTGTGTCTGTGTGTGTCTGTGTGTGTGCCTGTGTAAAAAGAAAGCAGTTCGACTTTTGTCTGATCCTCTTATTGTATAGACTGCAGTCTCTCCACAATCATGTGTCTGAAATGTGAAGTCTTCAAAGAATGTTAGTCAAGCAAACACCAGCATCTATCTTAGCTTTTGTTATGGCTTACATGCCTTCATATACACACACAATGACTTGGTATCTGTGGAATTTAAGAAGCATTTGCTATCTTTTCATTAATTCAAGAAGACCACTGGAAGACCGCTTGATTTTTTTGGCAGAAATTAATGGGAATTAAACAGGAAAAACAACATATATAACTGATATGGCCAAGATTGCTGGTCAAATATGAAACGTTTCTTATTAAAGGTCTTTAAAACACAAATAAATTAAGAACACAATATTTTTAATTCAATACAATCCCATTAATAGAACAAAGCTTGAGTCAAATGTTCAATAGAATGTTCAACATGATGCTTTCTCCTGCTGTTTTGCCTTATATCTACCCCAAAGTTAAATGTCTTGTAAATATGTATTATGAAATGCTTTGTTTTCTCATATGTTATTCCTGTCAGTTGTACAAATTCTGGCTGTTTTTTTTTTTGGGTGACTCTTAGCATTAAGGCAATTCGACTTACAGAAGTGCCTTTTCACTAAACTGTCATTTTCCCACATTATTTAAGGTGTAAACCCTCGTAGCTGTCAGTGGTTTTTAAAATACCCCAACCTGTCTATCTGGAATATCCATGCTGTAGACAAAGTCACTGAGATTACATCTCGATTCTAATGAAGTGTGAAGTGAAGCCTTCGACTTGCAGGATATTAATCATTGCACTGGTGCTATTTGTTAATGCACATGAAAAAATAGACAGATCAGGCATAATATTATGACCATTAAATAAATAATACTGATTTCATCATGGCACCTGTTAGTGGGTGAGATATTAGGCAGCATGTGAACATTTTGTCCTCAAAGTTGATGTGTTAGAAGCAGGAAAAATGGGCAAGCGTAAGGAATTGGCTCATTGATGCACATGTGGAGCGAGAGCTGACCCGTGTGGTCCAATCCAACAGACGAGCTACTGGAGCTCAAATTGTTAATGCTGTTAATGCTCGACGGGTCAGGACTGTTTTTGGCAGCAAAAGGAGGACCAACACAATGTTAGGCAGGTGGTCATAATGTTATGGCTGATTGGTTAAACATAATGTTATGCCTAGTCGGTGTGTACATATATATATATATATATATATATATATTTAATAAGTTGACACCTTGCACCGTGCTGGTCTGGACCTCTTTGGCGCTGCTATTGTCGCGCAGGAGCTCATACCGGAATCCGACGACACTCGGACCAGCGGGAATCTGCGGACTGGCCTGAAGGAAGATGGCGACACTCTGCGCTTTGTGCGCGCGGAAGCAGCGCACCTGTTCGGGAGACTCCCCGTCCTGCAGCACGAGGTCCAGGGTCGCCGCGCTCTCCACGAACACCGCGGCGCCGCGCAAACCCCGCAGCGCTTTAACGCACACGGCCGCGGGGCGCGCGCCCCACACGTTCGGCTGCAGCACGACTCGCAGAGCGTGGCGCGGGGAAAACCACGTGACCGAACCTGCGGAACAACGAAGTCGCACCTGCTGCACCGAGCCAGAGAGAGACGAGCCAACCACACCACTGGGTATAAACAAACAAACAAACAAATATGTTCCCAGACAGCCAAATAGACAGACAGACAGACAGATAGATAGATAGATAGATAGATAGATAGATAGATAGATAGATAGATAGATAGATAGATAGATAGATAGATAGATAAATAAATAACCAATCATACAAAAAAGAACGAAATAAATACATGAATGAATAAATAAATAAATAAATAAATAAATAAATAAATAATGCCTGGCATTGCAATCAGTTTTTTTTTTTTTTTTCAAATTAGTTTAATAATTGATCATTCACTTCCAATAATCTATCATTTGACACTTTACATTATGATTTTCACTGAGTCACTCAGAGCCCAAGGTTCTTACCTTCCTCTCCAGTTGCACAAATCCGCTGTGCAGCACGTAAGAAAACACACCGTGTGCAGGTACTGCAGTATCCAGCTTCCTTTAGGTGACATGTCACTCAACAGAAATGTCTGCAAAGCGGCGGTGAAACATTGTCCTGTACAGCATCAGTGCGCTGCGGATCTCTGGGATGTGCTGCACTGGTTAGTGAGGTGAAGAACCTCTGTGCATAAACAGGGTTTTTCTGTAGGGCTGTGGGTTTTTTCTCTCTGAAGAGAGGGTGAGGAGGTCGACTCCACCCTCAGGCTCTGGCATTTATTAAGTTAACACACTGTTTCTCTGGGCAGAGCCCACGGAGTTTAGCTGTAAGCATTGTGCGTCAGCTCATTAGTCAGGCAGGCAGACAGACTGGGTTCATTCCAGTGTATTGTTATAATTATACAAAACGTTTCACCGTAACATTGGCATCTCATCTGGGTTTATAAGACAAATCCTGACCTTTGTCATCTTATGTAAATATTAATTTTATTTGGTGCATGATTATAGTCAATGAATCAATTGAGTTGTGTCATTCTGTCCTTATTATAGGCACTCTCTCTCTTCTTGTTCATCGAATCAAAAATCAAGTTTTGCCATAGTCTATTGACCATGTGTTTTATATTTGAATATCAGAGTATTAGATCTATAACAATGATTAAAAAAAAAGAATTTATTAATATTTGATAAATATAATTTACAATAGATAGATAGATAGATAGATAGATAGATAGATAGATAGATAGATAGATAGATAGATAGATAGA
>JAAIIK010000022.1:5305192-5315435 GCA_014706435.1 Silurus glanis
ATATAGATAGATAGATAGATAGATAGATAGATAGATAGATAGATAGATAGATAGATATAGATATAGATACACACACACACATACACATATATATGCTGTATATATTATTTTGACATTTTCATGAAAAGGTTTCAATAAGGTTTTGTTCTTAGTTTAAAAAACTGCACAAGTGATATGTTCATTCAATAAAATGGTCTATGACTTCATTTACAAACCGATTTAACGGTTCAAGTAGGTCCATTGGAAAACCTCCAAAAGCTCAATGCCAGTTGTTCATAAGGCAAGCCAGAAAAGTCTGACTTGAGTATTATAGTGTGTTCCTATTATAAATACGGTTTTGTGTGCTGCCATTTGTTCACTTCCTACTTTAACCCTTCCTACTTTATCTTCTTATCTCGATCTGTAATAGTTTATATTGCCAAATACAAAACATTTTAAATGGACTCTAGTCTGGAGCAGACAGCACAAGGAGATCTTAAACTGTAACCTTTGCACAGTGTCTCCAAGTATGGACTCTTGCAGGCTCTTTCACACAAACGGGTCTGCTTAGTGAGTGCCTGGCACCACAGTGCCAAAGAAAGAATGAAGAGAGAGAGAGAAAGAAGAGAGAGAGAGAGAGAGAGAGAGAGAGAGAGAAGCCTCCATTGCCCAGCCAAGCATCACATTTATCCTACCATAAAGGGATAAAGAAGAGGATTGGTTCAGAGCTGGAGGGGTATTAGGAGAAAATGTTAAGAGGGGCCTGCAGCGATTCTAACTCAGCTTAGTGGGAGGTCATTACGTCCCAGTCACCTAACAGGCAGATATTAAAGCTGCACACAGTGTGGAAAATGCTTTATTTCAGTCAAATGGTATATTTTTAGTTTTGTTTTTTTTGGACTCAGTAAACTTGGATAGGGTTTTATATATAAAGAACATTATTTTCAAAATGGGGAAAATAATCACCAATAATGTATGAAAGTAACACTGTTATAAACATAAATT
This sequence comes from Silurus glanis, assembly GCA_014706435.1. Taxonomy (NCBI): domain Eukaryota; kingdom Metazoa; phylum Chordata; class Actinopteri; order Siluriformes; family Siluridae; genus Silurus; species Silurus glanis. The sequence goes on from JAAIIK010000022.1 coordinate 5,306,177, forward strand.
CATTTAAAAAATTCATGTAAAATAATTTTCCCTCAGATTTTATGTTTTGCATCACATTGTAGCAGCCTTGGTTGAAAAGTCAATAAACTGTATAGATCTATGCCAGTTCATCTCTTTTTGTATTGGCTGTATTTAACAATGTAATTGTTGGTATTACTCATATATCTCACTACAATCAACTACAGTATTTGTAGTACCAGCATCTCTCACTGCCAATGTCATTATCAAGCAAGTGTGTGTGTGTGTGTGTGTGTGTGTGTGTGTGTGTGTGTGTGTGTGGAGAAGAGCACCCTCCAGTACCACGGCATGATGCTCCTGCTACCCCCCTCCACCCACCGAGCCTTCCCCAGAGCAAGGGAGGGGGGTTGGGGATAGGGTTGAGCAAGGGGGAGGGGGGTTGCCACAGACAGTGCAGCTCCCCTTGGTGCAGTGGGATCCTGCAGGATTGTACTGGTGAAGCTGTCAATACCATATCGAGCACTGGCTCGGGCATACTCCCGTCTGTTTTATTGTCTCTGTACACTGTGCTGCAGGTCTTCTCTCTAAAATAACAGCACCATAATGCTTCAGCCCTTGATGAAAACAGATTGGTCTGAACAATAGTGTTGTGCTTGTTTTGGAGGACCAAGGCATTTGATCTGAGAAGAAAAAAAAAGCCACCCACCACGGTGAGACTACGAATTCTGTATACTCGACATTGAAGGCATCTCTTCTGCATCCTCTGTTTTTCTTCCTGCTCTTCAACTGCTGACTCCAATGTCATGCAAATCAAGAGTGGCACAAGCCCTTCCCTTGAAGCACTACACTCTCTTGTCTTTTCCCTCCTCAATAGCATCTCTGGGGAGAGCTTATTTGCCTGTTTTAATTGCATTTTAATTCACACTTGCCCATCAGCAGTGAGCAAGGCCACCCTCCTTCTCGTGACAACAAACTACCAGCTCTGCCTGCCAACAAAGCTATTTTACATTGCAACCTTGAGCTGCATGTTCTTGAGCTGTAACCAAATTCCTTGCTGGCAGAACAGTTTGGCCTGTTCAACTGACGGAGGTTAGACCTAGTTCACCAACAATAAAGCATGCACTGGATGTGTCAGCTGGAGAGGTCGGGTGGGTGAAAGCAATGATACAGATGAAAGGAGCATTTCCCAGTCTCTCAATCAGCACCTAACAGGAGGGATGCAGGCAGACAACTTTAATATGTCGGTCTATCTATATGGAAATCCATTCCACTGCTTCTGGGTGACGTGATTGGAAGCACAGACAAAATTTCAAAGATGAGAAGAGATATTATATTTTAGATGAAATAACAATGATAACTAAAAATTGGCATTAAATCTGGTAGGAATAGAATGCCTAACGTTTTTTTTTTTTTATCCAAAATCCACACAAGGCATGGTTTCTATAGCTTATACATACTACATGCAATGCACTTTGTACCTACCTTTTATACAGTGATGGCTGATAATAAGCCCTATCTCTCATCTCAAATGTCGGTATACCAGTCAGGCATGTTGTGACACATGTAGGCCACTTTAGGTTACTGCATACCTTATTTGGTAATTTGACAGCAAGTTTAAAAATAGGCTATGGAAAAATCTGTTACGTGTCAGGTTTAATGATGTGGTCAAAGATCTCTCCTGATAGATGATGGATTAGATTATACAGTATAAATTATACAAATATATGAACCAGAATATAGAAAACCTTAGAACAATACATTTAGTTTAAAAAGGTGGAATTGTGTTGCTGGAGTGTTTTGCATTTTGCAAAATGTAAAATAAAAATACCTCACACATTAGGTAATGTATCTACATCAAATTTTTGAGACCTTAATTCTTTCTGAATGTATTGCACAAGCCAGTGCCTGACGCTTATATTAAAGGAAGGTTATGGATTTTTTCCTCCCATTGAACTTAATTGTAAATCAATAAGGCATTACTTAGACTGTACACAGTAGCAAAAATGCCCTTAGAATGTGGATCTTGTTTTTAACAACATATCATTAAATAAAAGAGATAGAGAAAAATGTATTTATTTGACACTGGTCTCATTGTATTCCTTTATGACTGAATTTCCTGGATCCAAAGCTGCTTGCCAAACCCTAGTGGGATCTAGTATGGCGGTTTCACGTAAATCAGTGTGTGACTGATGCACTGAACAGAGCTCTGTCCCAGAACGAATCTCTGCACACTATGGGTGGAGATGTTTTGCTTGGCTCTGTGTGTGTGTGTATCTCTAAGCGTCTCTCTTTCCCAAGATGAATCCCTTCTGTCAGCAGCCCCTCAACATCCGGTTCCAGTAGCTGGATTTCCACTCCTTTGGGTCAACTGATAAAGCTGGCAATGTGACATAATTAATGAATTGTGATGGGATTTCCTTTAAGGATAAAATGAAGGTGACAAAGTGGTGAGTCATGCTAACCCTCTTACACACACACACACACACACATACAGTAAAGAGCAATCCAGCTCTCACTCTCTGTCATCTTCCATTTTAAAATGGCACACTGTGCAGTTTAACGCCAAAATGGTCTCCTGCTGCAAAAACCTCGAATTAAGAAACATGATACGTCTTGCCTGTTTTTACTCTTCCACCTTTTTTTTTTTTTTCTAAATTCTTCAGATCAGACGACGACAGCCAAAGTGCATGTCAGGTGTGATGCAAAATACTGCAACATTCCTATTGTTCTCAGCTCTCCATTTCTGGCTTACACTCCCATCCATGCAGAGGCTCTTGCTACCTCTGCTGTGCCCCACTAAGCAGCTTGCTCTTTCAAAGGCTCAGAGAAAAGGCCAAAGCATCAGAGCTGACATGTTACAGAGATTCTACAGAAACCGATAACAAAAGACCTACCTACTGAAGGATCTAAAAAGAAAAATAGGCAATTTTATAAAACATTAAGTAGAATTATGTCATGCAATTCTTTCTTCAATAATTCATTTATTTTAGTGATGCGGGAAAATGAAAATATTATTCTTTTTTATAGTTCCATGGGATTAGCACCAATCCTTATTCATTTGTGGTTAATCAGTAATTACAAGGGACAGATTATTTTACTGACAATTAAGGTTAAATTTGGCAAGAGCAACATTATTATGGATCAGCCTGGTTTAAAAAAATACTTGTTTCATTCTCATTGAGTTTAAACTCTGACTAATAGCGTCAGAAAAATTCTGAATATTGTGCTTCTTTTTAGATTTTTCTTTTTAGAAACTTTTCCATGCTAATCAGTGAATAACCATGCAAAATAGAGCATATCACATTTAAGGATATTTTGCTCGAAGAAGGAAACTGCCAGAAAGTTCTCACCGATATATATGATTAACCTCTCCCTTAGGATTTACAGAGCTGTCACATACAGCAGAGGCCATAGATCAGTGACAAGGAAAGAGGTCGGTATGTCTGGGAAAGAACTTGCCATGACAGCCTGACCTGGGTCACCATGCACAATCACCTTAATCAGCGGCTCCTGTGCTTATATTACGCTACTGTCTTTCCCAGGGTGTGAAATAACACCAATTTCCGCCGCATTAGTATCTCTTCCCTGTATAATCCAAGTGGCTTTGTTTAATGATTTTCATATTTCCATGCAAATTTTCGAACATATGGTGTCTGTATAATGCCTCTTAATCAAAATTTAATGGAATCGAATTGAAAAGATACTCTCAGAGGATCGTTTGATCATACATTACAATAATTATAAGCACACGCTTCTCATATAGGAAGGATTTCATTGCAGCAGAAGATCAAAAAGGTCTGTTATGGAATGTCTGAAAGCATTTACCCAGTCATTAGGAACTATGTAAATATTCCTGCCGCTGAAAAAAAAGTGTTGAATATTTTTGCATAACTTTATATCCTTGGAAAACGCTTGATTTTATTTCATTTTAAGGTTCCCCTTTAATTTCGATTCCTATTCATTATCAAAGGTAAATCGTTCACTGTATTGTTTAGACAATGTTTCTGGAATTCACGTACGGTACAGTATCACATACAGCAATGATGATTTTTAGGTCTCTAAAGGTGATCGAAAGGAGCAGTGAAAAGTATGCAGGTTGCATTGATAACAATCAGAAACCTACTTGCATATCTTTACGTGCACATTCTCGAATGCACGCAGTATATTTTTTGACTCTGTGAACATAACTCCTTACCATTATAACAGTATGAAAAATATGTCTTACAGTAAATATGTGTATTCGATTGCTTAGTTGATTTTAGAATCTTTTTTAAGGTGTAGATAAACCATAACTGCAATCTTTTATGTCCCAGAGGAACGATGTACTCCCATTTCTTGAGACTTGGCCAGCAGGTCAAAAAGATCTATCATGGAAAATGTAAAAAGCTGTTGAAAATTATTATAATGTGGGCATTGGGAACATTTCATATAAACCCAGTGCAATAAAAGAACAATAATCGCACCTTGCAAATTCTCTAAGTTGCAGTAAATGTGAAACTGCATGGTGCTATAACAGGAACAGAAATGCTGTGGTTACTCAAAAACCTCAAACAGGTCTTTCAGTCTTCCTGAAAGAAGACTCATGTGTTGAGTCAAATGACTCATATGTACATTCATTTTACATGTTTTGTGCATTTCTTTGTTCAGTCTCTATTCAGTGTGATCTAGTTTTATGTTTCTATATATGTCAGGGTTTTTTTTTCTTTTGTTAATACACTGTGTTGATCCATTTTAGCAAAAGAAATGTACAAAAGAAAAGAGTGAACACAAAACAGAAGCACAATACAAACACTGAAGACCCAAATCTCCAATACCCCTAGACCAGCCTTAAACTTTCTTTTAGAAAAATGAACAGATTGCTGAAAGCTTTTCTATTTAACCTTCATAATATTAAAAGGATGAGTTGGATCACTAATTATCTAGTTTCTCCTTTAAGGCTTTCCATATAAATATCAAATTAATGCACTCCTCTGTGACTCTACAGTCTTCCCAGTAATCTATTATCTAATTATATAATCTATAAACTATGTTTTTCTCATTCTCATTCGCTCTCTTTTGTTTAAATCATCTAAACATTATTATTATTATTATTATTATTATTATTATTATTATTATTATTATTTCCCTAGCAAGAGCCCTTAAACACTTAACAAATATGGTTATTTATAGCATATTTATAGCACATCTATAACACATGCATACCGCAGCTTTCTCTTTTGCATGCTTAATTCTGCTTGGCTAGTATGTGTTGATCAACTATGACAATAAAACTGTCTCCTTTTATTATAACAACCCTGAAAATTCAATTCAATTCAATTCAGTTTTATTAGTATAGCACTTTTAACAATGCCCATTGTCTCAAAGCAGCTTTAAACAGATAATGTGGTGATAAAGAATGAATAAGATGTTCTTAATGTGTGAGTTTGTCCCCGACGAGCACGCCGAAAATGATCACGTATGGTGTGGAAATAAATTAAAAAAAATAGTTTCATTACTGATAAATGAATCTTTTTGTAGGGGGACATTAACTGAGGATATTTGAAAGGGCTTTACTAATGTTAACACTGTAACACGTAGAGGTAATGCTGTAACTTTTCAGACATGGGAAAGTTTTCCGAGGACAGAGGACTTTTTTGTTTCTGGGGGGACAAGCCGAATTATTGTCTTATTAACTTCAAGAGTGAGAAAAGATAGAGGCTGGTGTGGGAACTTGTGAGAACCAGAGTTTAAACAAGCGATAAAAATAGAATAGAATACAGTATATCATTTTTGGCTGTGGGTGGAGGAGTGAGAAATTTGGAGTAAACAAAACAAGTATTGCTTTGTGCCAGTCCCAATAGTGAAGTGCAAGTGTGACATAATTCTAACTTTACATCCACATTGGATTATCTCCTCCTGCGTGCTTGCTTTTTTTTTTTTTCTCCCATTGGTGGTTTCCTCTGAAAAGTGCTCCTCGTGAAGGCCGCGTTATTCAATGTAAAGGTCAACAAGGTGCGGCTTCTGGGCTGAAAGGCGTGAAAACACACTCAGCTGCTTGAGGGACTCGGGCTCTTTATCCTGTCGTTGCTCGGTCTGATCTTATTAAAATGCACTAGAGCAAATGAGATTGCAGAGGCTGCTGAAAATGACGCGTATAATATGTTTTTCTCCATTTCATTTTCCGGAGGATTTGTGAGGCAGCGGCGCTCCTCGCCTCCCCCGCCTGCTCATTAATATTCATCCCCGAGCTTTTCTCTCGCAGCGGCGCGCGAGGCGCGACAGGTATTGTGCTGATGCTGATGATGAGGAGGATGAGGAGGATGATGATGATGATGACGATGATGATGATAATGCACGCGCGGGTTCTTCTAGAGATAGGGATAGAGAGATATATATATATATATATATATATAAATATATATATATATAAATATATATATATATATATAGAGAGAGAGAGAGAGAGAGAGAGAGAGAGAGAGAGAGAAAGAGAGACAGGGAGAGAGAGAGAGATTCATACATGCAAAGAGACCCACAGAGCGCGCGCCCGCCCGCCCGCACGCACGCACGCACACACACACACACACACACACACACACACACACACGCACACGCATTGCATTTTAAATCATTAAGTTAAAAAAACTTACAAATAGTGCACACTGAATTCCAATATAATATACTAGTATATTTTGTATTTTATCAAATGATCTAAAGATGTTCATATGCACACTGGCCTACCTCTTAATAAAAGAAAATACCCATTCATAATAAAATCCAACATGAATTATTTAATGCATATTCTTCCCTCAAACACCAATCTATGAAATAGTGATATAGTGGCGTATCAGAGGAAAATGTCTTACAATTGTTCTCAATTTTCAAGGATTTTTACAGTTTCTTTTTTTTCATTTTTCTTTTTTTTTTTTACTTTAATAACAGCTTTTAAAAGTATTGATGGAAAATAAATCTCAGATCTGTTCTTTAATAGCCAATGATGTCTAATTTAAATAAGCCAATTTATATAATGGACCTATTTTTACATTGATGAAATGTAAAGAACGAATTTTCTGACTCGAACTAGCTCAACGAACATTTAAACAGAGTTCAAATGAAAAGAAAAAGGTAACGGGAGAGGATTGAACCTGGTCAACATAGTCTCAGGGTCACTAAAGGAGTGTGACACTTCCAGCATAGTCCATATGACAGCCATAAGGACCATAATGGTTATTTTTGCATAATATCCTAGTTGTGTGATTCTTTCAGTTGATCTCTCGGTAAAAGAATAAAAGAAAATATCCATCACTGCAGGTTGGACATGGTGCTGCTCAATGTCTCAGAATCTTGCTGCTGATTAGTACCTTCTCCATTATACTTAAGCTAACAAAATGACTTTTGCTCAAACATAATTTTTGTAATTGCTTTAAATACAAAGAAATTACGGTTGCTTTTAATGCTATTTTACTAAATGGTATGTATGCGATATTAATAAAATGCTTTAAAAAGCACAAAACCTGCTTCCCCCTCTACATACACATCAAATGTACAAGAAATGTGCTGTGCTTCATTGAGGCCTAGGCCACTAACTGATCACAGCTGGATTATCATAAATATCTGTACTTGCTATTTTAGGTTTAAAAAAAAATAATATTTTGGTAAAGAACAATAAAAAAAATCTACTCAAAAAATTGCTCCTAGATGTGAATGGGTGGTGTGAATGTATTTCTGATTTGAGCACAGGATATATTTCGGATTCTCATTAGGATAGAGCCACTGTAAAAGAAAGGCATATTAATCAGTTATTGAACAACTTGTTTTTTCTTGGAGCTTCCTAATGATTTTATAAACAGCAGGTTTAATAAGCATAAGATATTGAAAGACAAGATCTAACAATCTACAAAACAATCTACAAAATGTCCAGCAAAACTACTGAAAAATCATCAGGAGAGAATAATTTGTGCTTTCGGGGTTTTTTTTCCCTTTTAATTTGGAGAAAAGGAGTAAGGTTGCTAGAGGAACAACTGTTTATAGCAGCCATAACAAAAGCAAGAACGGGAACCAATGTGTTTCGTGGATGTCCAGCAACAGTAAATGTAACTATAAATGGACAAAAAGTATGACATATTTTTCTTTAAATAACAACAAAAAGAAAATCATGAGTAAAATTCTGTGGTATAAAAGAAAAGAAACACTGCTTTTACAGAATGAATATATAACATATGCAAGTTGAAGCATGCATAATAATGACACAACCTGTCATTTTTTATGTCTTATTTGTTTTTGGGAACACAAGGTCAATAGCAGTATTAAAGTCTCAGCTTCATTATTCAAATATAAAAGGTCAGAAATTAAATATGACAAGCTTGTCATTTTAAACGAAAGACTTACCTGTGGAGGAAAGAATTCACAAATGAAAGTGGAAACTCCTTCCCAATGTGCTAAATAATTATTTCACTGTAACTTGCATGAACATTACTAGAAATGTTAACATGTATTCATAATGTGGGCATTAACGAAAACCTGTGATTGAAGTGAAAAGTCGGTGTGGTACAAAGCACATCATTCAGTAACTCATATAGTTCATACTATGACTCATAATGTAACTTCAGTGAAAGTAGTTGGAAAAGGGGTATTGCTCTCAGAGTGAGGAATAAAAATCCAGATTCGCCCACAGGCCGCTTTACATAATAATAACCATAATTAAGCCGTGTTAATCATATAAGTGCTGCACTGAGCCGAGACTGATGTGAATGCGTTTTATTTTCACAAAAATCAGTAAAGCCACAAATGTCGACACACATTCATATTTTCCAAATTATGAATTCAGAACCCCTAAATCTGCATGATGCACACACAGACACACACATGTGTGACCTGGGAACGAGTGAAAAAAAAAAAGAAGCAGCTGCCAGTGGCTGCATATGCAGAGCCAGCTGTCCACCGCAGTGAAGTGCTTTTCGTTTTTTTCATCAAGTGAAAGAGAGAGAGAGAGAGATGAAACCACAGGTGCAGTCCTGAAAACGAAACTCAAATACAGCCACTCAGTGCAAAAACAACATTTAAGACAGTATAATAATTAAGACAGAAATTGTTTTTTTGTTTTAATGCCAGTGTCTTAAATGGAATGCTTCATTACTGAGTCTGTGTTGACTGAGAGCTATTTTAGCAGTGAGGCAGTGAGGTAGTGAGGACAGGGGCATGCTACTGGTGCCACTTTGCCATTCTGTTTTACAGACTACCCTCCCCCTATAACCACACACTCTCACACGCGCTCGCACACACACACACACACACACACACACACACACACACACACACACAC
>JAAIIK010000022.1:5323977-5336437 GCA_014706435.1 Silurus glanis
ACACACACACACACACACACACACACACACACACACACACACACACAAACACGCACACACAAAACAGTGATGGGCAGTGTACGGTCTTATTTGTCCCGTGATGAGATTCCAGAGCACATTCTTGTTCAAGAACGTGTGAGAAGCCTTGACATTCCACATCATTAGCATAGTCAGAGTGTACCTCTTCAGGGCCAGTCCGAGAAAAAAAAAAAAAAAACATAAAGGGAGATATTTGTGGAAGGAGGAAAAGCGAGACACAGCGGGTAAGACACAATTGTTTTGATGAGAGCGAGCGACTGGGAGGTAGAGAGAAAGAGAGAGTGAGACAGAGAGAGAGAAAGGGAGAGTTGAAAAAAGCTTGGTTTTTCTTTCTGAAAGGATTCCCTGTGAGCGGCTCTAATGACTGCGGAAACCCCCTGCTGTGAGAGCTGGCACGGCTGAGTGTGAGTCCTGTCACCACGTCACCACTGGCATGTACACCCACATACACTCGCACACCCACACCCACACATCCACAGGCAATCTTCGAGCAATGCTCCCAGTTACCCATGCTGTAGAACACTAGAATTGGTTAAATGTCAGCACCAATCATTTGATAATGTTCCCCTTGCTGAGGTCTTATTCTTTCTATTAAAGAATGAAAAAAAATGACAGAAATCTTCCTTTCATGTACAGCATTTAAGACACACAGCTCTGATGATAGATAGTGATAGATAGTGATAGATGCATGTGTAGAGAGAGAGAGAGAGAGAGAGAGAGAGAGAGAGAGAGAAGAGAAGAGGCAGTGGTAGAGACGGATGTAAAAACAAGCCATATTGACAGAAAGAGCAAGAGAGAGACACACACAGTCTGTACGGCTCATGCTGACAGCTGCCTCATTCTCTGCTACAGCAAACAGACACATGCACGGAGCCACAGCCTTTTTTCCATTTGCCTCCAGTCTCTCAACCTATGTATCCTTCACATAACCTTGTATGGTTATGTCCATATATGGGCTTTGCTGCATGAGGCTCATTTCTTTACTCAGTAGAAAATCTCACCCAGATCCTGTAGATTTGCTGCTGCAATCATAAAACACTGAATCTCAAAAGAGGAATGGTTCTGTTTTAAATCCGGATCTTGGTTTCTTGCTTGTGTCATACTAGGGAGTTTTCCTGTGCCACGCTTGACTTTGGTATGCCCATTACAGAACTACATCTAGATTTGGAGTTCTGTTACGAATAAAACTGACCTGAATGAGTCAAATAACAAGAAGTACCCGTGTCTCTTATAATGATGATGACGCATTATGAACGGGTTGGTTATGTGGCCTTATAAAAATGGCTGTTCATATTATATATTATATTATATTATATATGCATAATATGCTCATGGCTATGTCATGTTTTCTATATTGTTTTTTTTTCAATGTGCAGCAAATTATTGAGTCAGAAATATCGCTCATACATCATTTGCTGTGAGCTGAGTTTCAGTCCATTGATCAATCTATAGCCAGCTAATTATCCTTGAGACAAGTCGAGAGAAAATGGGGGAGGAAAATTTATTTTTTCTGTCTTTATGCTCAACATAATCCATATGTTATGTATTAATCGAACAAAGAACGATTTGCTTTGATAGAACCAATGTAGCGAATGAAGCACAAATTGCTCAAAGTTTTGAAGTTTGCTGTTACAAAAGAAATGCTGAACTGGTAAAACTGGCGAAGGGACGTGCTGAACACAGAATGAATAGACGAGTCGGCGCCACAACATCTTTTCTCTTTTTCCTGACTGCATGATTCGGTAACTGCATGAGTGTTTACTTGTTGTTGGACCTGATGTGAGACTTGGCCAGGGACTTACAGAACGAATTCCCTGGTAACCATTGCCAAGGAAATGGCCTGCTGGTAGTTGCGTAGCAAGACCGCTGGGAAATTTCCCAAGCTTAGAGGCTTCATTAGTTCATTCACTTGTGCTGCTTCATTACAGCTTATTGAAATTCATATGTCCTCAAAAATCTGCTCCATGAGCCACTATTGAATCAATATATTGCTGTCCTTTTTATTTTTCATAATTGTGCAGAGCCAATTAGATATATTTTTTACTTTATATATATATATATATATATATATATATATATATATATATATATATTATAACCCATAATATTTCCATATTTCTTAACTTTGGCCAATAACTCGCCTACTAAATGAAACAGAAGTAGTAGAAGTCAGTAACCTCTCCGGTCATACCATTCAGTCAATGTCTGTGTGTATTTACGTATCTCCACACAGCAGGTCCACTGAGTGTGTGTTTATGTCTCAGCTGGATGGAGTGCCCCCCCTTAGGCTTCACCTTGCCACACTAATCTAGGGGAGCTGTAGAAAAAGAGCTGACTGTGCGTTTTTCAGGCCGTAATCCAGGCCCGCATGGCTGAAAATAATCCACGGTAAAGGGCGTCTTTTAGAGGGACGCTTGCCGTTCCAGCATGCCTGATCTCACACAGCTGCTCCCCAGGACAGCCTGAGCAGCTCTTTCTGACTACAAGCCAAAAGAACACAGCCAGCTCTGATTAAATGAAGTGACACCAAATCTCCTCATCTGGCTTCAGATCAGTTCGAGCCATCTGCGTAAGTTTCAGTTACGGTCAACCAGACGAGGGACTGAACTCCACGCTTCCAAGAACAGCCTGGTCTAAAAGCAATACAGGATTTATAAGAGAATTATTACATTACAATGGTTTATTCTGACGCAGTCACCAAAACCAGAAACCGCTCCAAACTAAATAATAGTTTATACAGCCAAGTGGTATCTACGAGACAATGATTCAAGATATAAAAAAAACAAATGTGGCATTTTTGTTGGAGACATTCAGTATATGATCACCTCTTGAGATGAGAAAATGCATTGTTATGAGGGAAGTGTTTCCTGTGGTAAAGAGAGTCAGCGTTATGTCACTTTTGCAAATGCCAGTCTTGGGTGAGACATAGGCACCACAATCCCTTAAAACTTTAATAGAAATCTGGATTTGACCGGTTGTCAGTAGAGAGCCTTGTGGGTTTGGAGATACATAATCATATTTAAGTACTTTATAGCTGCAAACATTCCCCTCCGCACAAAGCTGTATTTGGTTGTGTGTTCTCAGAACAGAAGTTTGATTAGTCGGTACAAAAAAAATTGGATTACAAACATTTACTCTTACTACTTAAACATCAGAATAGAACAGTCTGTTTGTTTTTCAAAAACTTTCTGGTACATTTTTTACATTCTACTCAAGTATCATCTTAAAGAACTCCTTCTTTAACTATCAGGTAAAAATAGGTATGACTGAAAATTAATATCATAATTTACATTTTCACTTTTAACTTTCTATTGTCTGTTTAAAGATTAGTTCTAAGCAAAAAAAAAAAAAAAAAAAAAAAGTGGTGGAGCAGAATTCTTCAAATTGAATCTAATCTGGTAACAGATATAAAACAATGACATTTTTAATATATTTATACATTCTTGATTAATCTTTGAGTAAAAGACAGTTTAGTGTGAGTATGTTAGTTATGTTTATTTGGCCTGTATTTTTCACTGAGCTACTCTACAAAGAAATAAAACCCAGATGCATATCAATTATCAGATATTATTCAAAGTTTCAAACGAGTACGGGTCTCTATATCTCTACATAATACACATAAAAGTTTCTTTTACCTAACTTTTAAATCAGTCTATAGCATTTACATGCATTTTAACTTTGCACATTTTAAATTTCAATAGAATAAATACCAAATTCCTAGAAAGTAAAGCTGACTTCTTAGTTGTGCTTATTGGTTATTCTAATACCGTCTGATTCCATGGAAAATTCTGAATACACCTTCAATTGTTCAAGATAATGATTAACTCATTCTGTGAACAGAATTTGTGAGACCATGATAATAACCACCTGGCTTTCTAGATATTCTCTTGCTTTTTCATTGAAACAGTATTGTGATTCACTACTTCTGAGAAAGATTTTAATAAAAACACATATATTTACATAAACTTGCCTTTTTTTCCACATCTGTGTGTACTGTACATAAACCTAGATAAAGGTTTAACAGACACACAAAACAAAGGCTGTTTTAATTAAAAAAAATTGATGTGAAGTTTAAACAGGACATTTTGTTCTATTGTTTTTTATTAGATGTTTCTTTTCTTTTCTTTTTTTCTTTTTCTTTTTTTTGCTGAAACTCATGAGAAAAATTCAACCAGAAAAACAAACAAAGGCTGATGTGATATTTCACTGTGTAGTACCGTAGTTAGGTTGGAGTTCAATTTATTTTGGTTTAAAGGCTCCTTTTTTTCCAAAAAAAAAAATCATTATAAACCGTTTTTCAAGGACACCATTTTCGATCAGATGTACAGTATTTGAAGCCAACATTTGAAAAAGAAATAAACTCTGTCCTTACGGGAGCAAAAATGTATTAACAATTATTTGCTGGAGGAAATGTTTCATTACAAAAAAAATTTCTATGAGGAAAAAAAAAAGAAATGACCTGAATATAATTAAAATTGGGGTGGATATTTACACTTTTCCCTTAAAACATTCTTACCATAACCACACAATCTTTTAATAAGTCATTTTTATTTGCAAAACAATACATGACATCTACAGGATGTGCTTCAAATAATGTATAAAAGAGACAAAAATTGTTTTGTGTCCTATGCATTTGCCTTTTTTATTATTATTCTTTTTTGGAGAACATTGTTGAATCAGACACAAGTCTGTAGTGTAATACAGTACAAACAATTACGCTGTGGTGCATCATTCAGAGTTGTCGGTGTAAACGTGAAAAGGTTCTACTCGGTGTTGTGATCATGGAAAATGGCCGCTGTGGTGACTGACAACAAACAAACCTGCCAGAAAATAACAAAGTGACGGCACAAAAAAGAGCAGAATAGAAAAGGCAGCAAATTACATGAGAGGTGACCGATCTTACCCATAAAAGAGACCATGCAGACACACCGGCCCTATGTGGATAAAATTGGACACCAAGGACGATATATTTAGGATGTCAGACTGCAACAAGTAATCAATTCTTCCTATGCATCAGGTTTTTGCTTGATTCTACATCAATCTTCAGAACAATAGATCTTAGAAAAATAAATATAATCCCTCATCATACAGTTTTCCCTATTTATGATTAATGCATGGCTCTGATTAACATTAATACACGCACACACGCACGCACACACGCACACAGAGTACATTCAGTTTTTTTCAGTGGCAGCCACAAATAAAACACTGGAGCATTCAAGAACTATCTGTAGGTACCAGCCAATGTTTTTGTGTAACACTTTACAACATTCAAGATTTTTTTTTTTATTTGAAAGCATGCCTTTCACAACACTATGCCTTATACCAACATAGGCAAATTTCTCGGTGGTTTTTCCAGTCAAGTTTTACATACGTTTTGACAATCAAAAATTGATAGGTTAGGGAATTATGTACCAGATCTTTTTACTTTGTTCTATAAGCAATGCATTATTCTACTGTATTAAGGTCATCCTATATGCATTATTGCACAGTAAAAAAAAAACCTTTTGCTGCTTTTGCAAATTCTGAAATGAGAGCAAAGCATTTGTCGTGCACATCCTAAAAGCTAAATTTCAACTAAACTCAGGAAGCGTAAATTGCAATCAGGCACTCGAATGATTAATTCTCTCTGTTGATTTTAAATAGAAAGAAGTTGTTTAAATTCTAAAGAACTGCAGGCTCTAGCCTGGACTGTTACTTCTCATTTTATTCCAAGTAAGTTGTTGAGGGAAATCTAATTAAATATTGTATTTAGAGGAACAGAAACCGACTGAGTTTGAGCATCAGTGATATTTTGGACCACAGGCTGGCCATCCAAACATAAAATCCCTGTGAAAGGTTATGATAACAGTTTTGCCATTATGGCCTGCACAAACAAATGATATTTGCATACAGCTTTACTATACACCTAAATTCTTTTTTCTATTAAGTTAAGCGGCGTGGTATTTCCAATGCAAAACGTTAGGAAAATCTAATGACGGAACTGAGCAGTGGAGCATCAGGCAGCGAGAGGAAGCGTGTTAATGAGGAAGGTTTGGCCTGCGACTACAGGCTCCGAGTGTGACAGTGCAGGATCCATTAGCAGCTCAGCAGTGAGGCCCGTCCAGCCCTGCTGACACACACACACACACATACATACAGGCAAGACTGGTGAAGCAGTCCAGGCTTATTAGCACCTCGGCCTGCTCCAGGTGGGGACGCCTGGCCTCTGTAATTGATAATTAGGGCCAATAGCACAGCAGGCAATGCAATCGCAGCGGCAGGGGGCTCGCACGACCCCCATGCTGCTGCTCAAACAGAGGGAGGGGGAAGACAGACAGACAGATGCAGAGAAAGAAAGATGACGAGATGGAGACCGTGGGGGTCTATGGAGAGGGGAAATGTAAAATGTACAAATGTAATAATCTCTTTGATTGATGCATCATGTGCGAAGGTATAAAGAAACGAAGCTACTGTGTGTACACACTGCAACTGCTTCTGAGATAGGAATCATCTTGTGGTTTTAGGTAACTGTTCTGTTTTAATCTACTATCTCTGCTACAGGCCTTACAGTTAAACCACATTATCAACAGAGTTCAGATGATTCTCGAGAAAACAATGATGGTATACAACAAATCTTCTGTTGCCCCCACCCACCCACCCCCATATGCAATTCCAATCCAATCCAAAACAACTCATTATCCTTGTCATCATTATTTTTGCAGATAAAAGGAGTAATATGCTCAGAGATAGAGGCAGGGCTAGATGTAAAGTGGCTTGTTATTTTGTTTTTTTTCCTACGGTGCATTCGTTTGATCGTGCATTAATGTGATTTGTTTGTCCAGAACGCAACTGGCTCGAATCAATCAGCCGCATAATGAGCCCCGGATGGAATGAGGCACACCGAGGACTTTTGGTCTGGCTCTCTGTAGCTAGTCAAACACCAAATACAGCCAGAGTCTCATACAAAAAGAAAGAAAACAGGGGAGATCAGATAGCCACAAATCTACATGACATTTCACCAGGCTACAGGTGTGCGCGTCTTGACGGTTTAAAGCAAACTTTAAGGCAAAGAAGGCAGGTGTGTCTGTGTATGCATGTGTGTTCATGTAATAGTCTAGAAATGCAGTTTACATAAAATTATCAAAGAAGTGTCAGGTTTGGCAAGAATTATTAAATGTTTGTAGATGTCCACGCCTTTCTTCTTTGTAACTGTGTTTTGGTGGTTAATCGCACATCAAAATCGCGTGTGACAAACCTGCAAATCTGGCTTGACCTGACCGTACATATTAATCACCCATAATACCCTTAAAAATCAAATGTTAGTCAAAACACTTAACTAAGTGTCTGGTACAAGCGGATTCAGCATTCACAAGAAACTTCAACAACCAGAGAAAGAAAATAAACCTCACCGTTTTGTCATGTTTGCAACACAAGTTTCATGTTTAAATGTAATGCTACAGATTGCTATGCTGTCATTAGAGCCCGTAGTATTTGTTCTGAATCCCACTGCGTGCTACAAGACACACGCAGGCTCAGCTGATGGGTTCTGTTCGGCAGGTGGCGTGACTTAAAACGAGTAGAATAACTTCCTACTTTCTAGATGGCTTGATTAGCATGCACGTAATACATATAATACAAGGATAGATTGACGTATACAGTATGGAGAGAAAATTAAGACACTAGCCAGACTCAAACAACATTTTGCTTGCACACTGTGGCTAATAGCCGAAATTCTTTCCAACCTTTTTTTTGAGGTCCAAAAACAATATGCTACATCAATAACTTGATCAGTAAAGTCTAGGGACAATAGCTACACAGGTGTCATATCGCTGGGAATTCCTATACTCATTCATTTGCCTAATATAGCTAATTGTTTATAATATTACTGTATGTTAGTTACCAGTTTTTAGTCTTTTTAGTCAGTTAGGATTCAAAAAATAGAATTGGGCAACACACTGGAGCTTCCACATGCCTGGTGGGTTTGATAATGAATTTATAATTTGTCTACCCCTGAGTATGTATGTTAGGGTTTAAGCTTTAAAGAAGGCATGACAAAGTAGGTTAGCCGCTAGTTTGCGATCACACGACTAAAACCACACACACACACACACACACACACACACACACACACACACACACACCAAAACATATAAGCCTTCACTGCCATCTTCCAATTTTTTTTCCCCCAACCATACTAATGTCCCTTTGCCCTCCTGGATATCTGAGAAACCCTTTCAAATGTCTAATGGTTTTAAAAGGGTCTGTAATGCATTGCATTTACTGAGGCTGCGTGTGGAGAGGCTGAGCTCGGCTCCCGCAGAATAATGTTGCCTTTTTAACGGCAATTTGCGGCTTGCTGCTCTCCGAGCTGCTCTCAAACAGACTCTGGGGAACCTTTAAGGTGCGGGCCATCTTCAGCCCACTAACTCGGTCATCGAAAGATGCACAACCCTGAACGCCATCCATCCAGCGACTTAACGTCTCCAGATTAAGTAATTATAGACTAAAGTCCCACTTGGGTTTGGACTGGAGCTTTTTTCTCCCCTGCGGCGCTGAGAGGCATTATAGAGCGGATTAAGACCTTCTGCCGCAGTCATGATTTTAACACATGAGGTGATGGCACCGTCATCCGAGCACCGAACCGACGGCGGGATTGACATTACATTGTATATCTCATCACTGCTTGATTAGTACTAATGAAAGTCATAGCATGCACAACTGTGTCAGGAAGTATTGCTCACGTATTTAGTGATAAAATATGTCCAATATCCTGAAAAATGTCTAAATATATATATTGCTTTGTTAACAAAAAAACTAAACAAAACACATAACATATATAATATTCCACTGTATGTAATATATATTCTCTGTATGCCAATATATGGTGAGGTAAGGAAAGACTAAATAGGTCGTTGTTTTTATTTGTATTTTTTTGGGGGGGTGTTTGCATCATGAACCCCATCCTTCTGTATTTCAGCTATAATTTGGACAAATTGCTCCCCTTTCTGCAGTGAAATCACTGCCTGCAGAAATTGAATAATAAAATCTTTTGGTAACGTTTCTCACTCGCACACATGCATATGGATTAAAAAAAAAAAAGAACGAAAAAAATAAGAACGATTATCAATATGTATGATTTGTCAGTTACAAAGGTCACAATCGATCTTTTTTCTTTTTTCACTGGTCCTCTTGGAAATCCTGACATTTAGCAGATGAAGTTTAATCCAGCGCTGATCGTGGAGTCCTCTCAATTCTGAGATCAATTACAAAATAAATATGTGTTTGGAGTAGGCAGTGATCCTTCCAATATCTCTTTAAATCAAATGAATGACACTGCAGCCTGTCTTTAGCCATCTAACCTGTCGAATGGCACGTCGGGAGCTAGGCATTACGGTTCGTGGAGCTTTGTGCCCAGAGTCATGGCTGCTTGCGGAAGTTAAAGATGTCCCGTTTTTTGGAGCCTCGCTTGCCCTCGTTGGGTCGGCCTGGTGACTGCGGGGGCTGCGGGGTAGCCATGCCTCCATAGGGGCAGCTCTGCGAGTCCGGATGCTCTCCGGAACATTCGACGGCTGGAATGTAACGGCTGTCCCACATGCCGGGCCCACACAGCTTACACAAGTCGTGCAGACTGCAGGGGATCCTGGGAAGCAGCCGGAACTGATAGAGAAGACTTCGCGCCTGGAAAGTGGAAGAGAACAGAGATTCTAGAGTAGGCATCAAGAGCGAACTTTAAAAAAAAAAAAAAGTTAGAGCGCTTTAGGACTACAGTCAAATGCAATCTGATTATGACCTTTAGAGTTTGTAAATCTCTCAAAGGTCACTACATACAAACAAAGTACTCAGTGTCTTTGTTAAGATTACACTGTCTGCCTCTAGATTTACCCCATGAAGTGCGTGATGACTTCCATTAATAACTGCTGAAGAGTTACATTGTTCAATATACAAATTCGCCTTTAAGGTGCTTAAAAATGCCTGTGTGTGTGTGTCTGTGTGTGTGTGTGTGTGTGTGTGTGTGTGTGTGTGTGTGTGTGTGTGCGTGCTCATAGTACCTTCCTCAGCACCAGTTCTCCATTCATGTGCATGGAGAGGTTGCTAAAGTGCAGCAGCATCTGGTCTGTTGCCAGCTGCTGCTCTGTGACATCATCACCATACAGGACAATGATGGACACGCACAGAAAGAGATGGAAGTAATCCGTCTGCCACACAAACACACAACCAGAACCAGTCGTTAAACAAAAAGGGCATGAAAACAAATACAACGATCCGATCACAAACTGGAGTTTGAAGCTGCTATGTAAATGGCTCGGCTCTTTGCTGTCACCTGATTATCGCTATGTCAATATATGCTAATGTCATGCTGTGTTAGACTAACAATTAGCATCTCATCTTCATTAGAGCTTCAGCTGAGATGGCTGCTAAAGTCAAAGTAATGCTCTCCAGCACCCATATGCTTATTGACTGACTCTTTTCATTCAGTGCTTTAGAATAAGATGTGCAATTAAGCATTTGACAGCGGTACATTCGGAGCTCCAGAAGACATATCAGGAATGAAAGTGATCCAATAAAGTTGTATCCTTATGGAGACAAGAACAATGAATTGCTATTTTCTAAATCAACTCCAAATAATTGCAGGAAGTTCAAAATGAAATGTGAAAGTATTTTAAACCAAAAATTCAAAAGCAAAAGAAAACAAAGATCAGAAGGCAGTTTACTACTTAAAAGAATAAAGAGATCATTTATATCGTATTATGGACAAAAGTATTTTGACACCTGACTTTTATAGCCAAATGTGTTTGGTGTTTTTTGACAAAATCTTATCACAAAGTTGGAGGTACATGATTGTATAGGATGTCTTTGGACATGGTATCATAAACTTTTCCCTTCACTTTAACTAGGAGACCCAAACCTGTTCCAGCATGACAGTTCCTCTGTGCACAAAGCCAGCTCCATGAAGATTTTTACATGGGTTGGAGTGAAAGATCTTGAGTGGCCTGCTATAGAGCTCTGACCTCAACCCTAGAAATTGGAATTCTGACTGAAACCCAGGCCTCCTCACCTCAACTACATCTGTAACTGATTTTATTAACTCTTGCTGAATGAGCAAAATCTCCACAACAAACCCACAATTCCAAGATCTACTAGAGCATCTTCCAAAAAGAATGGCAGTTATTATAACAGCAAATGGAGATTAAATGTAAAATGTCAAATGCACTTACAAATCTTAGTCAGGTGTCCACAGTCTTTTGTCCATATAGTGTATACTGTATATATTTATGTACTTAAGTTTTCACTAGATACATTTTAACAGTGTTCCATTTATTTCACATTCTTTTCACTGCTGACAGAGGAACATCTGAGCAACCAAACACCCTCTTTACATTAAGAAGATTTTCTGTCTTCTTTATTCTGTCTTAAGGGAATGCAAACTCTTACTCTCAGCTATATCTCTGAAACACCCTATCCAACTGGAATATATAAAGAACGTTTAGAGTGTAGATAAATTAATACATTTATGAGCTGTGGTGAAAAGTGAAGTTGCTAGGGTTTTTTTGTTATTTAACACCTCTGTCCATGTGACTTACCAGTCATTGATAGCACATTTACAAAGTGAGAAGTCATGAGGAAGTAAAAAAAAAGAAAAAAAGAAACTGGTATGTGGTTTGATGTGTGTAAGGTATGCTTAATATGCAACAGGAAGTGTCTTTTTTAGGCGCCATACTGTCAAGCACAATTATGACACAAAAATAAATTATAAAACAAATGTAGCTAATTATTCATTAGTATTTAAGACATTATAGCACTGCAGGAGTTTTCACACTGTATCAGAGAGAAATAGTTTCTTTTGCTGTGGATCTCACTGTATGTTGAAGAGTTAACCAACAAATTAAAATAAAAAGCTGGCTGAGCGTTGTGTCTGCGACTCAGTCTTTTTGCAGCAACGACAACGGATTGAAATAACCGGTGCTATTTTGGTGGGTCTGTCAATCACTCTGACACTAAGCAATTAGGGATGACCCTGAACTCATGATGAAAATAAAAAGGAAATAGATATAAAATCACAATGAGTCTACATGCCATTTTCAAAAATTCAAGATTGTGAGTTTAACTAAAATAAAGCCCAGGATAATACATGTTCCAACAGTTTCGATTCTCATTGTGAAGTTACAACTGATAAAAAAAGAAAAAAAAACATTTGGAAACCTAAAAGGCAAGAAAAAAATAAAAGTAAAGTTGCCATTGCCATTTTTAACCAGGATGTCAGTCTACTGTATGTGGTAGTGGGCAGACAGTGCTTTCCTCTGAGTCTTGTTATGCTGCTCTGAGCAAGAGATTGGAAAACATGCAAATGATGTATATAAGATTAGAAGGTAGTAGGAAGTCCAAATTAAGACTATTTTATATTTATATATATATATATATATATATATATATATATATA
>JAAIIK010000022.1:5336537-5358667 GCA_014706435.1 Silurus glanis
ATAGATAGATAGATAGATAGATAGATAGATAGATTTATATAAATAAATAAGACTACAGAAAAGCACTTTTTTTTTTTTTTAAACATCTATTTTTAAGTGTTCATATTGATCACAGAATTCCAAGTACCCGATGCTATATGAAGAACTAGATACCCACAGAAATGTCACTAAACTATCGCATTGGATTTTCACATTCTGTCAGGAAAACTTCCCAGAACCTTTCTGCAGTGCGACAGATCTGTCTTACTTCATTTGTAAGTAGTGGCTCAGTTTGAAGGGCTCCAGCCTTAAAAAAATGCAGATTATACACAACATCCAAAGCATGTCTAGATCCCTTCCTGTAGTAAATTTGATTTGGTCTTGAATCACTTTATCCCTGCAATTAAATCTCTCTAGTGTTTGCTTAGAACCAAATCTACCAAGCTTGATTCTTCTTCTGTGTACTAGGGTTTGGATCAAATGTATTAAACACTGTATTTCTGAAAGTGAAAATCATTAATTATTGCTTCGCTTCGTTGTTTATATTTCTAATTGCTTTTATTCAACCTATAGTGAATCACTAGCCTTTTTTAGCACTTGCCAAACGATTTTTTGTTTTACCTGGTAGTGAGCCCAGCAGGCCTCCCACATGCGCAGTGCCTCTGTGTCGGGAAACTCACGCTTGAAGCAGAGCAGGACCCAGCGATGACAGAACAGCAGCTGCAGGCCATCCTCTCCGAGCCGCATCAGGTGCTGGTGGAACCGCGGTAACATCAAGCGCAAAAGCTCTCGCAGATACATCTACACCCAGAGTGACAGAGTAAGACATAGAACCAGTATGCCTTGATTAACATCCTCAGTACAAGAGTGGATTCTCAAGTGATGCAACAATTTCCTCAAGTTCTATACTTGAATATGATACATGATAAGCTGATCTGAAATTTTTTGCTCTTAGCCCAAAGCCTGCAATGGCTCACCAGCTGCCGTTCCATATCCTCGTCTCTGGGGGAACTGATGAAGATAGTGTTCTCCATCAAGCCCACGAAGCACCAGAATGTGTCGCTTTCGTCCTGGATCTCGGTCAAGAGCGGAGCCACCAGGTCAGACATTCCCTGGCAGTAGCCCATCTCCGGGTTATAGACCGCGTAGTTCAACAGAATGCGTCTAGAGGAAAGAAAAAAAAAAGAGATAAAGCTGCATAATCCTGCATATGCAATTTGATATACCTACCTTTTATTTAAAAAGTACTCTATAGGTCACTTGCAGGTGTTCTATGTGTCAGTGTGGTTCATCTGTTGCTAAGCAACTTCTCAGCTTCCCTTCTAACCTGTCCATTAGTAAAAAAAAGGGAATACCATGCATACAGTATAATTGTGGTGACGGTTCATTCTCAGTACCACAGTGACATGTAAGTAGGTGTGGCACTGTGGGCTTTAAGCATCGCAAACATTTTATTACACATGCTGACTTTTATGCGTAAGCTGCTTCTTTCTTTAATGAGAACATGGTGTTTAAAAACCTCAGCTCCTCCAATATATATACACACAAACACAATGCAGAAACCATGTCTGAGTCACTGCAGTGCTGAAAATTGGTCGCCACATAAATAAAACCTGCTCAGCGGTGGTCCATTTCTACTGAAGGACCAGAACAAGAATAGGTAATAATCATTTGTTTCACAACAATTCAATTCAAAAGCTTAAACCTAAAAACATGACTCACTTTCACATGGAAAAGCAGTAAGATGGCATTATAATCACATTCATGAGAATATACTGTATATTGCTTGGAGTGGAGAAAAATGAAACGATAATTATAGGGAGGAAATATGGAGTGTGTTAGACTCTGACCTCATGATCTCTACGTTAGGGTTGTTCTCTCCTCTAAAGAACATGTTGCTCCTGTCAGTCCTCACTACATCCTTATCCACCGTAAACTGCACCTTCCTCCAGAACTCACTGTGTTCTTCAGGGCTCATCAACAACCTAAGAGCAGAAGGGAAGAGCCAAAGAGGGGGCAGATGAGGAATACAAAAGACAAATGGAGGATCTTTTGTATAATTTATTCAGAGAAATTTCTTTCTTTTTTTTTTTTTTTTTTTTTTGCTAGAAAAAAAAAAATTTTTGTATGGCTTCCTCCAAATTGGATACCTTCATGTTTAACTGAGATATATATTTTTTTAAGTATATTAATTAGTAATAAACGTTAGAAGCATAAATGAATGGATGGAAAAGACAAACTAAGAAATAGACATAAATATCTGACTAGGAATGCAACTGAATCCACTGCCAGAGAAATGTTTTCATACTGAGTAATTTTTTTTTTTATCAAAATTGTTTTTATAGACACACACGGACTAACACAGACAAGCATAAACAAGAGAGAGAGAGAGAGAGAGAGAGAGAGAGAGAGAGAGAGAGAGAGAGAGAGATGTGGATTGAAGGTCATCCGTAACTTTCTGGAAATATTCTTTGCCATTCTCTACATGCCAAACAAGCAGGACATTTCATGGAAAAAAAAATGCAATTTTTTTTTTCATATGATGAATCTTATTTATTAGAAAACGGTTTTGCTTTCAGAATAAACATCAGCATTTTTTTGGTCTACCTTTAATTACATGTACAGAAGAATCCCGAAATCTTTAAAGCCTGATTTCCTAAAGTCACTGCACTTTATGCACTGTGTTCCTTCACTGACACGTGGGAACACTTAAATCTGTTTTGTTCTGTTTCCTTCTGTAATTTATTAAAGCCACATAGAGCCAAGATAAACGCTTTTGGCTTGCTGCCTTCATCGATTTGCTGAGGTGTAGCAAACGTTCCAGCTAAAGGACTAAATGCTCACCAAGCAGGTGGGATTTAATTAACACTGTTTGTTTTTTGCATGAACACCAGACCTGATGCAACTTCACACAATTGTTTCAGAGCCTGTGTTTGTGCAAACTATTCCCCCGGCAGCCCTCCACCCCTCCTTCTTACTCTTTCTTTCTTTTTCTTTTTCTTTTTTTTTTTTTTATCTCCAGCAGTTCTCTCTCGCCATTTCAGACTTAACCATATCTCTCACTCTCACTGTGTAACTCTCTGAGGACTGTACAGCTGAACAACCTATGACAATTACACACACACACACACACACACACACACACCACAAATTTCTATTGATTGAAATTAAAAGGCATGAGAGCACAAAAGTCCCAGAGGACGAATGAATAAAGACTGTTGACACAAACGCAATTCCAGAAAACATCGAATCTTGTTGATCAATGTGGGTGTTACGGAATTGTATTCACAGTTTCGCCACGCATTCAGACAATTTTTGCCCATCACACTTATGGCATACTTAATGGCTAGAGAATTAAAAAAAAATGTAGGAGTGCCGGCTACATCATCACATCAATTAAGTGCTTACATTCCTTCCACAACGTGCCTGTACGTCAATGACAAAGTCCAGATGTTCTTCTAATCAGCCTGAACAATGCATAATGTGTATGCCGCTCACTCATTGGCAATCTGATAATATTACAAGCGACTCGATAAGCAGAGCACAGAGACACTTGGATCAGAGACGGATCATTCATGCTGATGTGTGTGTAAAAAACAAACAAAAAAAAAAACCTAGTGGTACCAAATATAACTAAAATATAAATGCAGTTAGTTTGGAAAAAATTACTGACCGGCCTAAGCAGACTCACCGTGAGCCTCTGTAATTTGTAATCGATGGGCACACAATGCCTTAATCAGTTATGACATGCTCATTTCCCTGGGGACACATTAATTCACACTGGGTACGTATCTGCACATGTGTTTATTGATTGGTAGAGGCCTGGACTGCAACGTCTCTGCTAGTTACATCCACGGAGACTCACAGCAGGGGCCAAGACAGCCTGTGAAAAGATTCTGTAATGTCTTTAACACACACGCGCTATAATGATCAGAGTGCTGTCAACTGGCTGTGAAGCTGAAAATGACTATACATTTCAACTGGAATTCCTAACAAGAGTTTTATTCCTTTTCATGAATAATTCACATGCTAAAAAAAACATTAATATAACTAATAGCTATTCCAGGTATCAGTCAAAAACCTGTAACCGGTATACTAACAAGCTCCGTTTGACTTTATTCGTCATTCAGTCAGGAGTGAGAATGTCAGGAATACAAAATAAGATCGCTCAAAATATAACTCAATGACAAACAATGAAGCACCACAGCACTCTCAGTACAAAGGGCATTTAGTAGCTGTGTAATTACAAGCCTCATTTGTGCTAACGTTCAGCATTTCACCTTTAAATAACTAAAAGAAGGAACAGTTCTAACGGGGTTATCGTGTGAGGAACAACGTGATGTGGTGTGATGTGATGTTACCTCCCCGAGGATGAATATTTTCCAAAAACAACATACTGAGAAGTGCGTTCATCCCTACACCACAGCATTTCAATCATGATTAATAAACAACCTCTTACACTCGTGTATTTATTAATAGTAGCATTTTTCTCATATTTTTCTTCATAGGAGGGAAAAAAACTTCATACTCTTCTGTACTGAGAACCTTCCCAATAATACTAGAACATTTTCCACAACTGTTTTTTTTTCTAAACATAATTAATTAGACCTTATTAATTAAGTAACACACATGAAAAAATGTGTTTCTTTTCTGGGATAAATTATATACAATGTCATCTCTACAAAGTCTGTTAGTAAGCTGTTATATAGAGTCAAAACATCCTAAAACAAGTCCTGTGAATTGAATCAGCTCTGAGAATTCAACAGCACTTTACTATGTCTTCAGTCATTCAGTCTGAATAAATAACTTCGTATTCGTTTTTGATTTATACAAAATTTCATGTATAAATGCGCAGTTCGATTTCGATCAGTATTTTTAAAATCACACGTTGTCGGTTGTGGTTTAAGCCCTGCAGTGGAGATCGTGCTCGACAGGAAGTGTACAGTTAGAATACATCTGCATGCTGTTAGCGCTGCAGAAAGCAGAGTGTCTCACCTCCTCTGCTGGATCTCCTGGTACTCGGTGCGTTTCTGAAGCCTCCAGGCCTCACGCTCGTCTGAAGTGGAGTCGTAGCTGTAGTAGTGCAGCAGGAAGGGCCATACCTCCCCCCGAATGGATGAGTCGATTCCGCCGAAAAAGATTGCCTAAAAAAAAAAAAAGGACAAAAGAACTGTTGCGAAATGATCAAAGAGCTAAGAGCTACCCCATAAAGTAGTCGCAATATACATGTAAAATTCACAGTTTATATTCATTATAAGATTACATTTTCAAAGAGAACTTTAATTACTACTCTGTTGGGTTTCTTAATGTGGTTAGGGAAAGTAATGGAATATTTATTAATAATATTGAAAGCTGCAGAGCCTAGACTAATTTCTGAAAATTCCTAAAGAGTTTCTCACGGTGTTCATCTTTTCCAATACCCACCCACCAGTTAGGTCTCCCCTATCATACGAGAGGTACCAGTCTGAGAGGGTGAAGCATATCACATGTTCCCCCTGAGACACATGAAACCAGTCAGCCACATCGTTTCAAACTGCTGCTCATTCTGCATCCAGGGCCGATGTAACACACTTCCACTTGCACAGACACCCTTGATTGCTGCAACTGCGAGGGAGAGAAAGTCTATCCATCTGGTCATTTTTCCTCTCTTAAACTCACGGAAATCAGTGTGGAATCTGTAGGATTCAAACTCGTGTTCAATTTCGTGGGCACCTTCCCGCTGCATCTCTCGGGAGTCCCTGACAATTTTGTTCAAATCCACTGAAATGATGGATGAATGAATAGCCTTTATTTGTCATATATACATTGAAGCCCGGTGTAAGTCTTTTCTTCGCATATCCCAGCTTGTTCAGAAGCTGAGGTCAGAGCGCAGAGGGTTAAGGGTCTTGCTCAAGGGCCCAAAAGTGCCAGCTTGCTGATACCAGGGTTTGAACCCCCGAACTTCCGATCAGTAACCAGCACCTTAAGCTCTGAGCTACCACTTCTGATGTTGTATATAATCATAATTTCTTGTGGAACAATTAAAATCTTTTGCACTTCCTTTATCAGGTGTTCTGCTGTGCTGCAAAAAGAAATCATTTTCCAGGCATTCCTATGACTAATAAAAAAAATAGAGCTGTTGATCACAGAAAGTCCTTTTAGGATGACTCACACATAGAAAAAAACTAATAACCCCTTGCTGATTGACACACATTTTAAACCATTGATGGCTGGAACACTTTACTACAATATTATTATTATTCATTTTGTAAAGTATGCAGGTTATTTAGTAATTCAGTGGCTGAATATTGAAAATTTTAATAAAAAAATTAAGTTTAGTTTATTAACTGTGTAATTCTAGCTAATAAATATGTCAAGAAATGTAAGCTATAGTCATAAATGGGTTGCTGTCATAAATAAGCACTCCGACAAAGCATCATTTTGTTTTCAGACTAGTCTCAGTGGTTACAGACACATTTCCTGCTTTAATAAATGTGGTGTAATTAAAAAAATCATCACCAGATGGTGAGGCATATAGAAAGTCTGCAATGGTCTTAAAAAACAAAAATATACTAATATTTTGATGTCAGTAGCTTAAAAAAAATCCAAAGCGTCCACTTATCCAGAAGCTCACTTTTCCATAATATTTCCATGCTCATTTTCCAGGTCTGCTGTGGTCATCAGAAAAATACCGACACAAATTTAGTCTTCACCTGAAATGAACCTACATTGCTAAATCAGAAATAAACCAATTAAACAGTTGGTGTGGTGAATGAGCATTAAACTCACCTTCCTGAGCTTGTACTCCTCCTCCACTTGACCGTTGTGG
Source organism: Silurus glanis (assembly GCA_014706435.1). Classification (NCBI taxonomy): domain Eukaryota; kingdom Metazoa; phylum Chordata; class Actinopteri; order Siluriformes; family Siluridae; genus Silurus; species Silurus glanis. The sequence continues at coordinate 5,343,325 of JAAIIK010000022.1, forward strand.
TTCAGGTGTCGCAACCAGGAGCTGACTTCCAGTCTCCGGTACAGACGTTCCTCTGGGTGAGTCTCTGTAGACGGAAGAGTAGGTCTGCGGATGGAGAACTGCATGCATGACTTCTCATCGGCCACCTGGACACGAATTTTAGAACAAAAGAGCTTAAGGAGACTTTACTGGAAGGCTTTTAAACCAGACTGGAGTGAGTGTTTCTCTTGAGCCCCTCCTTACCTGGTCCTTCAGCTGCGTCTCCCTGCAGCATTTCCACTGCTGAAAGACTTCGGCCAGTTTGTCCAGACCAGCATGGTGGAAGTGCAGGACCTTATACTGACTTTCTCTGCTGGCTATAACCAACTGACCGCTTGTGCAGGCCTCATCACTGCATTACAAAGGTGTCAAACTTACACCATATATAACCAAACACTGAAAAAACTGTAATTAATAATAATAAGGCATTTTTGTAATGCAACATTTTCTTCAAACTAATATTTTGAAAAAAAAAAATAAAAGCATAATCTATAACAAATTCATTAAGCACATTGTGCACAGATGTTGCAGTAGAAATATGCATACCTACTACTATTGAATTTCATAAATAACCCAGAAAATCAGTCAGGAGACTGTCATTCCCTCCATCCTATTCTGTGACGGTTGCCACGGCAATGCTTCAACACCTTGTGGAATTATCACGCCAGGTGTTGACTGAAGTTACAGCAGGTTTCACTAAAGTACTAAAGCGAGTCACATCACACTTTCTACAAAGTTTCATATTTTGCTGTCACAATTGTAAATCCACAGGGACTCGCATAGGAAAGTGTAAGCTTTGTGACAACGAGACAATTTTAGTTTACACTGTTCGCCAAATTCATCAAAAGGTTCAAGAGAACCTAGACATAATGTGATTTAATTTGTCATATTGTCAGAAAGCCTCAGTAATGTAGTCAGATTACAAACTAAGCTCTGTTCTACCACATATGTAGTCTATGGGTGTGTATAACCAATGTATTTTTGTAATGTAAAAAGCACAAAAAAATGGATATTTACCCAGAAAAACATACAATGGAATTCTACAGGCAGGTTTTAGAGCAGTCAGTAAAAAAAAAAATGTATGGTAATCTAAACCTGCATTTGAATTTTCAGAGGCTTAGTTCAAAAGAGAAGAGTGTAACATTACCATAACTTGTGTTATATAGGAAAATGTTAAATGTATCCATTTAACAATGCAGATATAAATCATATCTTTAGTCTTTATAACTGACTCTGAAACTTTTTTAGTGTATACATAAATTAATCCTTTGAGACTTTGCGTCTGTTGTACTGGATCACATGAATAACAGAAATACGTTCATTAAAATTCATAAATGAAATTCACATCACTAGTAGATTACCAAAAAGATACAAGTTTAAAAAAAAAGCAGAAAGTAAATTGCTAATAATTAAATGGAGGAGGGAAAAGCCATTTTTTGTCAAGGGTTTTAAGTAGTGTGGTGGTGTTGCTTTTGGCGTCACACCTGAAAAAGAGGCGTAGGGACCGCATGTGTCCCAGGTCCACTCGGAACACTCCACACAGCTGTTCTACAGCCAGAACTTTCTGCTGCTCCTCCCATCGCATACCCTGCGACTGACTGCTCTCTGAGAGGGCGTGGCTGTCCAGGCTGGAGGCGGAGCTTGCAGAGTGAGTCATGGACTCATCACACATCTCCCTGAAAATGAGAGCATAATTATATTCAGCCAACATCAACACAGTACAACTGCCAAAACAAACAGTATCTCACTGTGGTTATGGTTAACAATTCAGGTCATGCAACTTGAGTTAAGATTCAAACATAACAAACTTCTTCCAGCGTAGAAAACCTTAGTAAACACTGCCAGGAAAGCAGCGGGATGTAGTAGGTTAAATATGCAGTAATGAAGTAATTGGCATAACCCAAGATAAGACATGTCATAAAATCAACAATGTCAGTTAAAACCATTATAAGAACAGGCCAAAATAATACAACAAACTAACTATCCCTTGACACCTGTTTTGCAATAACAGGAATTAATGGAATAACCGATATAAAATGGATAACAACACTAATAAAGTAAGTCAAACCTAGCATGACAAAAAAGCTAGCCTGGTTTTACATTTTACAATTCACATTAAAAGCTTAAAACTAATTCTTACTTTTCACACTTTAACACACTTTACCTAGAAAAAAGGGTTATGTCAAAGATGAGGTTGTTAAATAAACAGTTTTAAAGGGTAGCACCATTGATGTGTCTGGATTATGTACAAAGGTTCAGTAACAGCTATTAAAATGCATAATAAAAAGTAAGCTAATACATAACTGCATTAGTAAATCAGAAGTCAATTAATATCTTAACATTTTAATGGAAGAGCACTGAAGCACAACTTGGTTCACAGTAAAAGGCGGGGTGCACATGTTTGTGTTTGTGTGGTATGTTTGTCTGTGTGTGTGTGTGAGGACAGTCTTTTTCGAAGGAGACAAAGAATGAGAAGAATGTAAGGAAGTTTCTGTGTTGGCAGCAGCTAAACGGAGACACAAATCTGCCCGTCTGCCAGCTAGTTCACCCCCCCCCATCCTTTTTCACCATCTCTTTCCCGGAGTCTGCTCATTTTTTCCCAGAGCCGTAACCTGAGCCCAAAGACCTCTCACTCTCTCTAACTGAGCATGTCTAACAGGCCAAATGCACCTCCAGACACGTCCCTGACACTGTACCGAACTGGCATGTATGTGTTTAATGCCGGCACAGTATTTGAGAGGACATTTAGAGTGCAAACCCAAACAAGATCGCACACAAAGCCATATGGTGCTCTCTGGCCTGGTTAAAACGCTGTAACATAAAACCTGTCACTGTACTTTCAAAATGTCCTAGCATGACACTCCATACATGCTGCAAAAAAATACAGTATCTTAGTTTGGATAATAATTTTATCCAATTTTATCAAATTTATATAAAATAGTATGTTCTCAGATGGATTATGCTTTTCTCCAGGGCAGAAAGCACATTATGATTAAACTTCTACAAGGAGTTAAAAAAAAAAAAAAATAATAATAATAATAAAATGCAAGCATAGACATTATTTATTATTTGTATGTACATAACTACTGCGAAATCAAGACATAATTCCTGATATTTGTTTAATTTCCAGATTTATGTTTCTTACTTCAATAACAAAAACATAACAGTTTCTTATTGGTTTTGTTAAAGCTAATGAGTAAATCATTACTACATTGTTACTACACAATCTGTGAAACAAATAACTTAATAATAAGGGCTGACATGACGGCCTTAATCCTAGTGTTAACTGCTTAAAGTAACAAAATGTTATGGAATGTTGTCACACTCTTGAAAAACACCAAAAAAAACCCCAACAACCCAGAATTCCCAAAGAATCACTTCATCGTTTATCATTACATCCTGGTTCCATGAATCGAAATTGAATTCATCTTCTGTTTGAAAGTTCTCAGCCCGTAAAACGCTGTGCACGCTTTCTCATTCTGCTTTAACCGCATTTCAGTGCTAACACAGTACTGTAAGTAAATGATCTTAGCACAAATGAAGCCACAGCTATCTAAAATCCATCTATTTTCTCTTCTTCTCGCTCCCTACATGTCTTCATAGATGACAGCAGGCAGGCTGTCCAGGAGTCTGAGCTCCCTGCTGAGATGAAGTCCGTCTCTCAGGGGCTGTTTCTAACACTGTACACAGACTCAAATCTCAAGAAGAACAGCCACCAGAGATGAACGTATTATTAGTACGAGCTAGTTAACACATTCAAATAAACAACACACAGAGAAAAACATGGATTTGACTGGGGATAGCTACAGTAGGAAAGACTTTTTAATCTCGGTGAGCTTTCACATCATGCACACACACTCACACACGCTCTTCTGGATGCACTCAGACACAGAGGAAAAGATTTCAAGTGACATGCTCCCAGTTTCTGTCTCCCCTTAATGCAGTCACTTAAATATGAATTGGTTTCAAAGAGTGGAGACTTGAATGCATCTGGACAATTTTTTTTTTTTAATTCTCAGATCTTACACTGAGCCCCATGATACAGGCAGAGCAACACTAAGTCAAATTAAATGGCAATGCAACTGAGGATCCAAATGTACAAATATACAGCGAAAGAGGTGCAGAGAAACAAAGAGAAATAGAGCGACAAAAAAAGAGAACAAGGCTAAAAGAGAAAAGTGAGGTGAGAGAAAGAAAAAGGGGGACACAGAGAAGAGCAAAAGAGGAACGTGAGCGAAGTGAGGAAAGAAGAGAGGGAATTGAGAAAAAGAATGATATGTGAGAATGAATGATTAAACGGACAAAGAGAAAAGAAAATAGAGAATAGAAAATTATGAGAAATAATAAATGGAATAGTGGGAGAGAGAGAGAGAGAAAGAAAAGTAGAGAAAGAGAGAGAAGACAAAAGAAAGAGCAAAGAGATAAGAGAATAGATAGAGAAAAGAAGACAAGGAACAGAAAGCAAAAAGAAAAGAGAAAAAGGAACGGAGCAAAGTGAAACCATGAGGGAGATGTCAAAAAGAGAAAGAAATAAGAGAAAAGACCATAAAATAGAAATGAGAAATGAGATATAAAGAGAGAGAGAGAGAGAGAGAGAGAGAGAGAGAGACAGAGACAGAGAGAGAGACAGAGAAAGAGAATGACAAACAAAAGAGAGAAAAGGAACATGGAAATAGAAAAATATGTTTAGAAAAAATATATATATAAAAATAAGAAAATAATGTGAAATTAAATGAACAGAGAGTTACATGGTGGGGGGTGAAGAAAGAGCAAAGTAATTTTGGGGCGAAGTGAGAATTAAAGACTGCCAGGGGAGTGAAATACAATGCAGAAATATACATACAAACATACACATTTATATATAGGATTTGCTCAGCATTCTCACCTCCAGGATTCTCAGACATGTACAGAAATCACAGTGCTTCTCTTGCACCAAACAAAAACCCTTTCCCGTGATCAAATACCTGCTCTTAACCTGTCTGTACCTCCGGACACTTCAGACTCAAAAGGGTGCACCAACCGCATCACAAGTGGCCACTTTCAGCACGACAGGGAAGAGCAGACTTCACAAACGCAATAACCTTGTCCTTGGAGTGAGCATGGAGTGCTTTTCTTTGCAACATCACACAGAGCTGAACTCATCTCCCCTTAAAGCTGCATTTGAATTGTAATCTCATCAAGAAACATACAATTTCAATGCACCAGAATATTTACAAGTGTATAATTTGATATTGCATGAAAAGACAGAACAAACATTAGCGGAAGCGTCTCGTAAACCACAGAAGATGAAATAAATCATAAGGGTGTAACGATTACATTTTTTGACAATAATTAGGTATGATGAATGGAATGTTTTTTTTTTCTTTTCCCCAAAATTAATGTTTTCTTAACACTGTACTTCCCTACAAAAATTCACTGTCTTCCTCGGCTTTATGCAGGAATTGTTTTCTTTTCTTCCACTGCAGTGTACAAGTGTACATTCTTACTCATTCTAGCAAACATACAGTATATGTGTACAATATATCTAATAAAATCATACATAACCGGTCAAACACCTAAAATTCAACCACATGAAATTGAGTATAAATAGTGCTTAAGGAAGTTACGTATATATAATATCCCTTTTAGGACACATTCTTCATTATATTTATCATACATTGGTTTAAAGGTTCATAGATTGGGCAGAAATGCAGCGCACTTCAGTAATACACTGGATTATACACAAAGTTTCCAGTGAAACAGGACGTTGCGGTCAGTAGCAGTGCAAGCAAAAATCTTTTTAAAGCTGTAGCACTGGAAAATGTAGGGTTTTAAAATGAGTGATAATAGATATATTTTTTAGAGTTTTTATCACCCTTTAGTCAACTCAAGTGTAGATCATTCATGTGTGGACTTTTTTCTATTCTTCTGATACATATTATAAAAGTCTATAATCTCTTTGACTTGTGAACTTTTAACCAACTTGGTGGTATGGTTATGTATGTGAATTAGCTTGATTGGGCGTTAAGTAAAAAAAAAAAAAAAAAAAATTAAACAATAGACACTGTTATGTGATTCCATGTGATGTAAGAAATAATTTTTGTTGTTGGTGTTTTTTTATATATTTTTTTTTATCTGTCTCTATTTGTTTTTTTGCTGGTTCATAATGCTTAATTCACTAGCATCATTAGCATCAGCTAGCAAAGCTTTCTAAGCAAATTCTGCTCTTAAACTCTACTATTGATTTGAGCTGATGTTCAGTAGAAACTAAAAAGTCTACAAAAAACCCTGCGCTTTATCTAAAGAAATAATAGGACGGCTCTTATGATAAAATGGGGATTTCCAAAAAAGGGAAGTGTCAAAGAGAAGTCAACAAGGGTGTTACACCAGCACTGGAATGCAGCCCTGTACTAGAATCAGTCACAGTTAAGAATATCTGAGACGGTGAAAAAAATTGTAAAGCAAATGAAAAAGAAGGTGAGGAGTCAATAATAAACAGGGGGAGGGAAAGGATCATGTGGTAATGTCTCAGCAGCTTTATAAGGAAGAGACGCCTGTCTCTGAGGAAGCTGCTGTTCACTGACGTCTACCTCAAACCCTGAGGAACGGCATCCTCTCCCATGTGGCTCCCTCAAGTGGCAATTCAGAAACATTGCACCATATGATCATGAGAGAAAACCATTGATGTGCAAATGCTATTTATTTTTTTTATCCAAAGAGCCATAGAAAGTACTTTAGAGCAAAGCCATATAAGAAAAATTTAACTTGGTAAATAGTACCTTTAGTGAAGAAACAGTTTTTTGTTACAAAAACAGGAGTTCTTACAGGTTTTGCAGGCGGTAGATTTTAGGGAACCCGTCTGAAAAAAATCCAATGATTCAACTACTTCTTTAATTATGCAAATGTGCACAGGAAAATTCAGGGTATTTACTGAAGCTAGACGGTGGCTCAAAGAACATATAAGTTTTGATTAGACGTTATTAGTAGGTGACCTAAGGTTTGTTATTAATTCAATTTAAGAGAGCAATCACACTGGTTAATAAGATCTTGATTAATATGAAAATGTAATACATACAAATTATAAATGATTTGCTAGTGGTGGGTTGTGATTTCCACCACCTCAACATTTTTTTTTTTTAAATCACAGACCCACTGGGTTTACTACACAGGACACTTTAACAACTTTTTTAAAGTGTTTTTTTAAATTTGCTTACATTTTTTACACTATCCAAAAAAAACACTTCCTCTTCTCCAACAAAATGTTCGAAGATGCACTAATCAAAATGTTCAGTTTTAACAACAATACACTATATGAACAAATGTTTGTGGAAACCTGATAAGGAATTAAATGCAGAATACTAATCTTATGTGCTTTTTTTGAACATCCTCTTCCACATTTAATTCCCCATTTGCTTTTATAATAACCTCTACTCTACTGGAAAAATGTTTCACTAGATTTTGAATTGTGCTTGTGGAGATTTGTGTTCATTCAGCCACAAAATCGGGAGTAAAGTCAGGTACTGATGTAGGGTGAGGAGGTCTGAGGTGCAGTCAGCCTTCCAAATCATCCCAAAGATGTTCAGTAGGGTTGAGGTCAGAGATCTCTACAGCAGTCCATTTAAGATCTTCCACTCCAACCCATGTACACCATATTACTTTGTGAACAGTGGCATTGTCATACTGGAACAGGTTTGGATTTCCTGGTTAAAATTCAGGTAATATTTTATGTGACCTCATCCAAAGACATCCATATAAAATTGTGTGCCTCCAACTTTATAGTAAGAGTTTTAAGAAGAACTAGATATGGCTGGAAAACTCAGGTGTCCCAATACTTTTGTCCATATAGTGTAAATGTAATGAAGCTTTTAAGGCAGAATCCTGACAGGTCTTCAGTTTTGTTTCTTACAGGAAGTTTCCACACAAGAAACATTACCCACACAAAAAAACCTCTAAAACTAAACAATGACTTGAGTTGACGTGTTAAATAGAACAATGCAACGGTTTTGGATACAAAACCAATTCAATTACTCCCAAATAAATTTGCTGAAATTGCTATAGAACGTCAGATATATCAGAGTCAGAGACTGAAAAGAACACTAAAAAGGAGGACTGTTCTTATTTAGACATATGTAGATATTCTCGAGACAATAAAATGGCACTAAAAATTGATTTCAATTGCTTCAATATAGATGCAAAATTGGCCCTCAAAGTGTATGTTTAATAGATCATCCAATGTAACACCAGAAAGTGGCAAAGTCAATTAACAGCTAAAGCTTTTCAACACTTCACTATAATGCCAATCAACAGAGACGAGTGAGTGGATTTTCCCCTCTCATACACAAAAAAAAGGTACTTCTTGATGAAAATAACTTTTTCTAAAGGGAAATCCCGTGCTCCTAAACACATGCCCTGCCTACAGCAATTGTACTTACGTTCAAAGCCTCTCAACACTTTTATGTGGCAGCAGGAGTGACCGCAGGAAATCTCGGACCTGACATTACTCAGTTCAAAAGCTTCCTGTGACAGCCATGATGGGTTTTAACTTGCCTGCAGGCATGATGGTTATCTTCGTCTGCTTTTCAAGAAGCCAAATCGGAAAGTGCTTCGGCTGACCTTGAAACGACCCCAAAACTCTAAGGTCAACTTGAGACTTTAGAAACAGTCAGTAGTCAGACCCAACAAAATCCATCAGGACTACACAAAGAGAAAGAGAAATACACTTTAAAGTCACATTGAGATTCGTAGCAAAGACACAAAAGCATGACTGATTAAAGTCATCCAACAATTATAGTTTCGTCTAGGAGCAGAATAAGATGCGAAATCTTGTCTTCTTTTGCTCAACCTTTTCTCACACATTAAAAGGTTGGGATTATTGTGCACTACAGCTTTTCCTAGTACGTAAATATCACCTCTTTTCTTACCACTAGGATGTGCTGTAGCTTGAAACCTCGATATTCAGTTAAACAAATCTAGCACTCTTTAGTTTGTCACTTTGAAAGAATCATATAGTTTTGTGTGTTACCTTTTTATGCAAAATTTAGATTTCGGGAATACTAACAAGCAGCACCTATTTAGAAAGTAAGCACCCATTAAAATGTGATAATCTTTGTAGAAGTCATTTTTACACTATGTGAAAAAACTAGCGAACATTAAAACAAAGCAGAATTATAGAATTAGAATTATAGAACACAAGTAAATTGAATTTTGAATTGGAATGCTGTTTACACTTGTAGATCTCCTGTCATCCATGTCATTCCCCCCCCCCCCCCCCCCCCCCATTTATTTAAGACATAGATTTATTACACCTAAATATTTACTCAACATTCAAGTAGGTAATAGTCTGGGGGTTTTTTTTGTTTGTTTTTTTTTTTTTTACTGTACATGATGCAGGAACATCAGCAAAGAGTTTACAAAAACTTTGATATTATGCATTAATATATACTACATAAGCACATTATATTTGACCAGCAACACTCTGTTGTGAACTTTCTGTGTGGTGAATAATGACTTCAAAAATTTTTTTATTAAGATAGAATTTTTTAAAATTAAAACTTAAAAAGGTATTTTTAAAAGATTACACAAAATCAGACATGCATTAGTTGTCACACTTTTTTGTTTAGTTCTTTTACACGTGGTTTTATCACGTGTAAAAAATAAAATTAAAAAAATTAAACAATTATAAAAGTTAATTTCCATGTTTCCAGATCCCAAAAGAGCCCACTGCAGCAAAGATAAACAAGTAAAAGTTGGCACAGGGGAATTCTGGAATAGAGAATTCATGTTGTGCATTTTAATTAATATTTGTAATTATTTAAATTTAATATTACATAAATGATTTATTTCATTGTTGTTAAGACCATGAAAAGCTTAATATCTTGCCATTTTTGGCTTGGTCCCACCTTTTTACCCACTAGTAAACACTAGCAGAAATTATGGTTAGTAGATTATGGATTGACTTTTTTTCTCTCAACCCTGTTAGATCTTATTACTTCTGCACTTTTCTTTTTTTTGTAATCTTCCACTACAACACAGCAGTTTTTCACTGACTTTAGACTTTATATACATACACACATGTTGACTGTACATGAAAGAAATTACTGAGTTTGTTCACACTCTTTAGAAAAATATAGTTGATATTTATATTATATGCAATTTATATAATACAGGTGGTTCAAAGGTGGGATTTAATTCAACATCCTCCTTTAATCCTCCTAAAAACAAATTACTTCAATTTCCATTTCCAACTTGTCTTTAAGTGTGTCTCAGATGTGGTTAAGGCAATCACATTTTGCATAAATAAACATTGGGTGTTTTTACACCTGTAATTTTATGTGAATAGACACAGCAAATGGTATAATTTGTACATATTTTATGAAAAAAGGCTAAACCTGTTAATGAATGCTAATTAAATGCAAATCAATGCTTTTGTTAATAAGCACCAGAGGGCAAAACAATAAATAGAGTCTAATCAGTATGCTCGACTGCCTTCAAGACCCTGTTTCAGACTACAAAAATCCAAATAAAAGTATCAATTAATCGTATAACGGTGTTACCGTGTTAACCTGCATCAGGATCTGCTCAAGAGCACAAGCCAGGCACTACAAATGCTTAAACAGAACATTATTATATATCTTGATACATGTAGCCCTTGAGGAATTCATGTCACAATGATGGTGCATGCACACAGTACACTTAGAAGCACACCAGCTCATCACCCTACATACATTATGTGTGTGTGTGTGTGTGTGTGTGTGTATGTGTGTGTGTGTGTGGGGGGAGCATGACTGAGATGATATATATATATATATATATATATATATATATATATATATATATATATATGAGCAACCTGCTGAGTAACATGAACCCTACAAAGCTGCCATGAATTATGGATAAGTGCTATGCGGCTTCTGTTACTGCGTGCACGGCTGACCTGACCTGCTCCAGCACAGCTGGAAAACGCAGCAAATTTACCCCCAATGTACATGTCATTGCTCCTGGAACATAATTTGCAATGTGTAGAAAGAAAAAAAGGGAAGTGTAAAGGGTTCAAGTAGAAATATGGTTCATGCTGAGCATTCCAATCGTAAAATTCACCTCATGAGCAGCATGTAATATTTCCCACTCTTATCAGGGTCTTAAACATGACTTGCTGTTAAAGAGATCATAAATGATAAGAGCTCATACTTGTATTACTGCATTGCACTCTAGTCGGGTATAAAAAAATTCTACTTATGACTTATAGGAGTTGGGTATTTTTTTAAACTCATGTAAATCTCTCAATCTGTTTTTGTGGAGCACATCTGAAACTCCTTTGTGATCCAGGAACATGGGCCAAACCAAAGCGATTCAGGTGTTGAGAGGATGAATAGAAATTCACTCATTCATTCCTCAAAGGAGAAGAGAGAACAATAGGATGCTCGATATATGCCGATACTTTTGCAGTTGAGAGAACATAGAAATTTAATTTAATGCACAGTAATACAAAGCATTGCTATGCAAAGGTTTTGCTTAGTACAAGCAGCTGCATGACTTTAAGCGCTAAACATTTTTCTCTTACCTGCTATCATTGTCCAGGAAGACAGAGCTGGTGCTCTCGGCCAGCGCCTCGCTAACAGGCGACAAACAGAACGGCGAGGAGAACGTGTCCGAGTCGGAACCCAGCGTGCTGTCACGGCTCACCTCGTCGGCCGACAGCTCGCAAGAGCCTTCATCACCCTCTTCCTGCTGTGGCAGACCGGACTCAGGGGCCTCCTCCTCATCCTCGTCTTCTTCATGTGCAGGTGGAGGGCGCGGCTGGGCAAGGCGTGCACGGCGGCGCCGTGGGTTATGGCGCACAGGTGAGCTTTCCGGCGTGATGTAGCGCAAGGCCTCTTCGTCTTGCCGCTGAATGCGTGAGTTGGGCACCCAGGTAAGGATGAGAGTAGAGCCCAGGGACTCATCCTTCTCCAGGTGGACACACAGGTAACCTGCACATGCACAGCAGAGAATCATTCTGAAATGATCATTACTACACCCTTATCCCTTACAGAACACCACTGAAGGGGCAACATCCAACTTCCGATCATCCAAAATGTACTAGAAATAAAAACAATTTTCAGCTTTAACACCGCAAGAACAATTATTTCAATTTGGACACCTGGTGCCTCCAGACAGTTTATCCTCAGCATTATTTCTCTTTTTGCTATGTTGCATCGAATTTTAAAATGAAAGTATATTGGAACTGATATTTTTTATTAATATGGCAATGATTAGTTTTTTTTATAACTTTGAGAACATCTAAAATATACATTTTATTTCTGTCACTTTAAAATGATGAGGAAAAAAAAGCTGCTTTTTAATATACAAATATAATTGCTTTTAATCATCGATCCATCAGCAAAAACATAAATAACCACTTGAGGTAAAAGCTTTGGAGGCACTGAATGAGGGGCACGCTTGCAAATATATTTATCTTTCTGTAATGTACATTTGAGTCTTGAATATTTAACTTGTTTTTAAGAATATGGAAAAAATATGCTCAAACATTTCTTTAAATAAATATAGCAAACGGTGTCACGACTCAGTACCGTGCTGTAAAACAGTAGCTACCTGGTCACAATAACGTTCTGAGGAAAAAGTATTATTATTTTGTCCTTTAAGAGCCACTATCCACATTTACACATGGTACAATTGCAGGAAACATCTGTCAAACAACAAACGTCAAACGTTTCTTTAGTGGAGGAGGTAAGAAATGACTAGGCAATGATGAGAACACAGCTGCTGAGAAGGAAAATGGAAGAGAAGAGAAAGCAGGAAAAACAGAACATACAATGACTCATTTCTAAAATATGGTTTTGTCTCTATAAGCAGTTAGAAACCTGCTCTAAGCCCCGTGTGGGTAATATGTGGAGATACATTAGCTAATGTGTCGATGAAGGCCCAACACCCTTCCCCCTCCCCCTCACACACCACAGCAGCCACATGAACATTTTTAAAACAAAACAGGTCCATTGTGTACAAAAGGTTTCTATGACTTGAGACACACAGGTGAGTGCAGTACCTGGGTGATGCTCGGGCAAGCCGGGCACGGGCTCGGCCGGGTGCACACACACGTTGTTCTTGGAGAAGATGATCTCCCCGTCCTGCACAGACCGTGACCCTGCCGAGCCCGCATTGAAGGTCAAGAGGTCAGAGGCTTTGGATGAAGCACGCCGCAGGAGCCGACCGAATGACATCTCCAGTGCCTGGCTACTGCTCCCATCCTCTGAAACATGTAAGTATTAATATAAGTTGCAAGCAAATTGTTTCACGAGCAGTAGGAGGTAAAAACCAAATGATTACTCAAACACTATTCCTATATATTAGTATAGCGTGAGTTCTAAAAGTCTTCCGAACAAGCAGAATGGAAAAGTATGCATTCCTAACTAATTTAATAGTTCATTTTACAAATAAGATTACTGACCACAACTTGAAAATGAAAAGTAGAATCTGCACTTAATCTTGCATTGACTTTACACGTTTGTGCAAAACCCTTATGATCAATCCGTTTGCCTTTTGAACACGTTTCAGTAAAAGAGATTAGATATGATGTGAAATTTGAACCTTACTACAAACCAGTTAACATGATCAAGATCACAAATTCCCTTAGATTTACATAGGCACCAGAAAAATAGTGCAGAATCTTGAATATTAAACATTCAAGATACTGAAGATTTACTTAAGTAAATTTTAAAGTTTCAAAAATTCCAAATCCTTGAATTTATTTATTTATACAATTTAAAATTCAAGCTTTCTAATGTAGTCTCAAGACATTTGAACCTCACTAAGAAGTTTAATCTCTGAAACCATAGTAATGGTAAACCAATATATATGGGTTTATGTATCAGATTTATAATTATTAAACATGACAATTTGTAAAACCATAATGATGTGCTGCTTTGGACACAACAAATACATGTTCATCACAGTTTTGATTCTAGAGTATTTGCCAACACAATACTGAACATAAAAAGTGTATACTGTGTTTTATTTATCAGTGTATGCATTAGATATATTAAATATGGTTTAGCCACAACTGAATCGTTTAATGCCTCAAGTTCCATGACACCTGTTTCACAGCCAAGAAGTACTTAACCCAAAGCAACTAATGTATTATAAACAGAGTGAAGCACAAATCGCACTAGACCATGAATTGAATCACAGTGGATAAAGAATCGTGAGTAGAGAGAATGATTGATAATATTATTTCAATCCAGGAATAGATGCATAGACCTACCGGAGTCACTAGTGTTCGAGTTATGTGAATTCCTTCTCGCCCATTTCTGCTAAGTAACTATTTGGAGCCCATGTATTAAGATTCAGGTCTTAATATATTAATTTGAAGCTACAGCTTGTTAAAAAATAACTACCATTTCAGTTTTGTGCTTGTTTAGGACAATTTTGTTACATTCTGTGTGATAATAGCATTAAAGCATGAAGCCAAGTGTAGATAGAAGTCTTAGCCAAGTCTACATCCTGGACTGGACTACAGCAGATTGTCTGCCATTTAGTCACACCCTGAACAAATACACAAAAAATAATTACACACACACCACCATGTAAGAGGAGGCCGTCGTTTAAATCTTGCAGTGTGCAATCTCAACCTGCATGCACATTTTCTTACCAAAAGCAACAAATGATTTGAAAAGCTTTCTCAGCTTCCTATTTTCTCCCCACAGCAACAGACCACCAATTGCTGCACACGATTAACTTCTCTCTAGCAGAAACACAATGGAACTATCTCCATGCTTGCTTTGTCTTCTTTTGGGCATAATAAAGTCTAATCAAATTATGTTTATCAAACTCTACCAACGTGGCATGGTCTTTCTCTCAGCTTTGTTTACCTTTCATGATTACCCCAGCTCCATGTTTCCTGTGATAAGATCATGTATTTAAAAATGCTTTATGTATTTTCAGGTTTCTTCTTAAAGTCTTAATCATGAATCACATTCCGGTCGAGTGAAGCAAAATATCTTGGTTTGAATCACGATCAAATAATAAATCATTAAATGTTCAGTAATATTACTTTTGGTCAAAAGAATTAATAAATAATCTATTTCTCTGGTACTTGTCATTACAAGTCCTATAGGAAACTCTAAGACTGAGTGAAGTTTTTCTTTGAGAAAAGATTCCACATAAACCCATAGAGTGTAACATGCTTGAAAATGAATGCATTATTAAAATTGTCTTGCCAATTAATAGCGCTTCGTCTAATGCCTTCCAAATTAGTTTTTTATTATACATCAGCATCAAAAAAAGCTTTTGGGACATCTCTCTCTCACACACACACACACACACACACACACACACACACACACACACACAC
>JAAIIK010000022.1:5363479-5401842 GCA_014706435.1 Silurus glanis
CACACACACACACACACACACACACACACACACACACACACACACACGCAAACATTGGACAATTTAGCAATGGCATCCACCCCGAGTTCACTGCG
This sequence comes from Silurus glanis, assembly GCA_014706435.1. Taxonomy (NCBI): domain Eukaryota; kingdom Metazoa; phylum Chordata; class Actinopteri; order Siluriformes; family Siluridae; genus Silurus; species Silurus glanis. The sequence goes on from JAAIIK010000022.1 coordinate 5,363,575, forward strand.
CAAACATTCTGAGCAAATATCCAAACATTCACATAAAAATGCTATAGTTATGAACTATCAGCAGGTGACCATGCAGTCATACATTGAGATCTAGATGATTAGCTGAAGCAGAGATACAACCAACAGAATATCACTGACTTATTACCAGCTGACACCAAAAATAGAAATATATTTGTATATTTTTAAATCTTATAATAGGATCAAATTAGTATTATAGCTTGAGAATCACATTTTGCTTCATTTGATTGATATTCTGAGTACAAACAAATGAACCTTTCATCTTTTTACTTGCGTCTTTCCTGATATGAAGTCATTTAAACATGTATGTTTATCATTATTAAAGAGAGGACTCTTGCAAGTCATTTGAACAGCACTGTAATTTATTGAGGTCAAATTGAATGATTTGGAGTCTGCAAGCTGTTTATCTCAGCAAATTTCCCAATTTATTTAACGTTTTGAGATATTCCAAAAGCGATATGGAAGGAAAGTACTTGTATTGTGCAGTTGGATTCTTCATCTCACAAATATTTTATGGAGAAGGTGGGGAGCTGGTAGCTCAGTTGTTAAGGCTCTGGTTTCTAATCAGTAGGTCAGGAGTTCAAGCCTTGGCATTGCCATGCTGCCACCCTTAGGGCCCTGAAACAAGCCCCCCCAACCCCTTGTGATCCAGGGGCACTGTAAATGGCTGACCCAGTGCCCTGACCCCAGCCTCTTAACATCACTGGGATATGCAAAGAAAGAATTTTACTGTGCTGCAAAGAATATGTGACAAATATAAAGCACCTCATGAAGTTACCTAATTTTTGAGCAGCCACTCAGTGAGTTGCCTACCATTAATATTTCTTATAAATGTGACTACAGAGTTATAATGTCTATTTTAAGGCATGTTCTCCTCCTTTGCCGAGTCGGCAACAAATAAATCAATTAGTATATTTAAGGCCATATGCATTGGGGATATGCATTTATCAAAAAATAAATGCATATCCCCAAACCTCTCTCCATCACATAACATAAAGCAACTAACAATAACATGTCCCCAAATTTCAATGAATTACCTTGTGGTTTAGCTTGTGGTTCAAGCAGTAATTCATTTAAGGTTAGGATCCATCCACCAGAGGTGGCAAAAGTACACACATCTGTATTCACTTAAATACAGATACTCATGTTTTAAAATAAAAGCATAAAGGTTGAAGTACTGACTAAACCTTTTTACTCAAGTTAAAGTAAAGAAGTTTGGGTTCTGATATGTACTTAATCGTCTGTCTCCATACCCCCCTGTCCTCTACATCTGCCTCTTTCAAACCAACTACCTGCATGTCTTCCCTCACCACATCCATGAACCTCCTCCTTGTTCTTCCCCTTTTCCTCCTTCCTGGTGGCTCCATCCTCAGCATTCTCCTACTGATATACCCCATGTTCCTCCTCTGCACATGTCCAAACCGCCTCTCTCACTTTGTCCCCAAAACGTCCTACATGTGCTGTCCCTCAAATAAACTTGTGTCTAATCCTGTCCATCCTCGTCACTCCCAATGAAAATCTCAGCATCTTCAGCTCTGCTACCTCCAGCTCCACCTCCTGTCTTTTACTCAATGCCACTGTCTCTAATCCATACAACATCGCAGGTCTCACCACAGTCCTATAAACTTTCTCTTTCACTCTTGCAGATACCCTACTATCACAAATCACTCCTGTCACTCTTCTCCACCCACTCCACCCTGCCTGCACTCTTTTCTTTACTTCTCTAACACACTCTCCATTACTTTGCACTGTTGATCCCAGGTACCTGAACTCCTCCACCTTCTCCACCTCTTCTCCCTGCAACCGCACCACTCAACTGCCCTCCCTCTCATTCACACACATGTACTCTGTCTTACTCCTACTGACTTTCATTCCCCTTCTCTCCAGCGTGTACCTCCACCTCTCCAGGCTCTTCTCAACCTGCTCACTACTCTCACCACAAATCACAATATCATCCGCAAACATCATAGTCCATGGAGACTCCTGTCTGACCTCGTCCGTCAACCTGTCCATCACCACTGCAAAACAGTTCCCTTCACCAACATGCTCATTGAAATCTGCCACAATCACCAAACTTTATTATATATGTTAGAACAGTTAGGAAATTACGTCGTGAAGGTTTTAATTTTGCCCCTTTTATATTTTTATAAAAATGGTCAGAATGCGCTGCATTAATCACGCGTTAATACAGTTAGTGCAGTTAAAATTAATTTGCATTTTGACAGTCCTAATAAATATATTAATACAAAACGAATTTCAAATGTTGTTATGTAATGAATGTATCCAGACCGAACATCCACCATATAGAACACGAGCAGAGCAAAGATGATGATGATGATCAGGTGATCAGGAATGTCTCTGTCATGTTTACATCACTGATTCCCTCCGTCTCATCCACGTTAACCCCATACTTCTGCTCATTGTTATCATTGTAAACTAGTCTATGTCTGTAGTGCGTGACAGCCAGGAAGTAATACAGCAGTGGTAGATTGAAAAAGCCGCGCAATGACAAAAAATAGGTTGATGGGCTGAAGACGGCAAAGAAAAAGAAGAAAAAAATATTGACACTTCACCAAATACATTCAAACTAAAGTAACGAGCCTGTTTTGAAAATGTAAGATGAAGTTGTCCGAAAAATAGTCAAGTAAAGTACTGATACCAGAAAAATCTACTTAAGTGCAGTAACAAAGTATTTGTACTTTATTACTTCCCACCTACCATCCACAGGTACGATGATAAATTATCATACAAAAGTGATGCAAAAGCTACATTCACTGCACACCAACCATTGACATATACTTTATTGGGAACATCTGTAAACCTGCATATTCATGCATCTAATCATCTGGCAGCAGCACTATGCACAACATTTCCAAACATATATGTAATATGTGGAAGATGCATATAATTGTCTGTAGAGATCACAGTAAATGATAATAAATCATCCAGTGGTTTAGACAAACCACAATATGTACAAGAGCAGAAGACTGACTGAATCACATCTTTTTTTTTTCTTTTTTTGCAAAGAACATGAAGATTAAAATAATTCTAAACAGCTGAAGTTTAGAAAAAGACCAGGCGATGTTTTTTTTGCCACAAACATTTCAAATGGTCCATTCAGGATAATGAGCAAAATATAAAGTATAACTTGATTTTTGTTTTAATCAGATTTAATAATCCTTTTTATTTGTAAACAAAGAATCACCAGGCACCAAATTTTAAACATTAAAGAAAATACACATTGTAAAAAAAAAAAACATATGGAAGGAGAACACACTGATAGTTACTGCATCATCCAACAGAGAGAAAACAGCAGGAAATTCATCAACTCCACTGCACTGTGAACGTCTCTGAGATCGGCAGGGACAAACTAATCACGGTAAGAACCTACACACACACACACACACACACACACACACACATTTACACGTTAATATAGCCACTTTAGCCATGCAAACTATTCTGTGAATTCTGTAAAATGCCTGATTTAGGATTAAGGAAACATATTTAACACCTTTACAATATTGTAGTAAATAACACCATTATACAGATGTTGGGTTTTTGGTTTCCCCCATTGTGCTTCACATCAAGAAAATGCCAATACATAATATCAGTAATTTACTCCACTGGAGCACACTAATTGTTCATGTACATGCTTTACCTTGTTGTCAGTCTCGTAAGAGAAATTGTACACTCGTTCCCCATTAGCCCACACTCCTGTAGGTGGCGTTGCAACACCAAACACACGTATCTCTGCCACAGTTAAACCATCCAGCGCTCCATTCATTTTTATTGGCTCACCCACCAGCTGTGACTAGAGCACAGTCATAAATAATGAAAGTTGTCATTTTCCATGAATAACCACGTGTGTTTGTAATTAAATAATGAAATGGTCTAGTTGGTCTAAGAACAGACCACGAGACGTATACGTTCCTTTCATTTGGTTGTTTTCATCTGCTGCTCTAATTACACTGATTGAATTTCCTTGCTGTTCAAACTGGTTATACACCTTCAGTTTCTTTGTTTAAAGACTCATAGCCAAAAGTTTGCATTCTTAATGGTTTCTGTACAGAAAAAGACCACATTCCAAAATGGTGTGCATTAAACAAAACCAGAGTTCATATCATTAATAATATAAATAATTATTGTAGACCAGGGGTCACAAACCTTTTGAAACTGAGAGCTATTTCTTGGGTACCAATTAATGTGAAGGGCTACCAGTTTGATACACACAAGTCGAAATAACACACAAGTTCTGAAATAACAAATTTGCTCAATTTACCTTTAATTATATGTTATTATTAATAATTAATGATATTTATCTATATCTAGTCATCCATATTTTAATATTGTCATTTTCAATTTCACACCAATGCAAGTGTGATTTAAAAAAGAATAGCAACAAAAAAAAATAGATGCAGCTCACTGGTAAGTGGCGCTATGGGGAGATATTTTTAGAAAAGGCCCGCGGGCGACACACGTGGTCCTTGTGGGCGACCATGTTGGTGACCCCTGTTGTAGACGATAGTTTATAATATCTGGCAGAGATATAACAGCTATCTATGTCAAGAAGAATGGGCAAGAATGTTGCAGCTATCACAGTGTGGTCTCAACTATTATACCTAAAAAGATCTGGAATACTGTTCAGAGGATATGAAAGCGGTTTGAGGAATTTTTTTTTTACTAAAAATATAAAATCTTGTTATCATTTCACCATGCTTGTGTGAATGTGTATGTCATGCAACATATTTTTTTCCTGATGGTGAGCAAACTTATGCAATTAGCTACACTCAGAAATATGATAAATACAACAACTTACCTTTACCTGGACTTACCTTTACCAGCCCTGTATTGAATTTAGATTTTAGTCAAGAAAATAGTGAAGGGCAATATTCATCATATTTATAATTAAATTATTAGTGTTAATATTTACTAGGATGTAGGGCTGCAACAACGAATCGATAATAAAATAATAACGATAATAGAATTTGTTGTCAACTATTAGTTGGGCTGCTCAAGTTACAGCCGCTTGCGAAATGGCCGAGAGTTCAGGGTCAACCGGCAGCAGGAAAAGAAAACACAGGCGCAACATCAGCAAGGTGATTAAAAACTGTATAATCCTCATCATGTGAAAATGGTGTAGTTAATGAAGTGTTATTGTGTAAACTGTTTGTTTGTTTACTTCAGGACAGTCACACCGGATCTGTTCATTCGTGACCCGCAAGCATCAGGTTGCGCAATCAGCTCCCTCGCGACATGGTGATGGAATCAATTAAAACGCGAACAAATACTACATCTAAAAGCAGCAAATAACAGCAGCAGTAAACGATTACATTTTTAGTCACTGGTGATTTTCAGCAAATAATTATGCATTTGTACACCAATGCATATTATTTTTTGTATTTGTTTTATCACGTCTGTTACCTTGCTGCATTTCTCTGTTCCATTGTCTTTTTATAGCATTTGTCTACAACAGTAACTTATCTGTTTTCAAACGTGTTTTACTGAGGCTTTCCTATGTTCCAATGGTTGTTTTCAATGTTTGTATATTTAATTTTTGTATTATCATTTATTTATTATTCACAATTAAATACATTATATTCTAGATGCTTATATCTTCACAACTAAAAAAAAGTTGTGGTTGCATGGTCGTCTGCAATAATCATTTAAAACAATACGAATGTTGATCTACACCTTGCATACTCAAATGTTTTTTTGTTTTTTGTTTTTTACTAAAAAACAACTCAGCATGAGTGAAATCCCCCCTGGACTAAACAAGCAGCCACTATAAACTTTATAAAATGTCAAAATTAAAGCTAGATAAACTCAATATCTGGCTTTTGAATTTATTTAAGTATACTTTTATACATAAACACACTCAATTAGGGTTCTATATAGTTATAATGAGCAAAACAGCTTATTTTATATATATATATATATATATATACACACACTGGCGATCAAAATTAGAGAACAATGTATAAACAATTGAACAATTCTGAAATAATGTCATCTTCACTGCTCAACAGTTGAAGGAGTTTTTGTCCTGTCTATACCATGCTACCAGAACACCTTTTCCACAAAATAACTAAGGCATTTAAAAAAAAATCATTATTTTCCAGAAAACACACTGATCAAAATTAGAGAACACTTTCAGATACCTCCCAGTTATTGGTGTTAATCTGGCACCTGATGCTAATTTCCTTGATTATCTGTCAACCCCTATTTAACTGGCAGCCTAACTTCCAGTTTCACTGACTCTGCAAGATGGTGGGCCGTTCTAAAGTGACTGAAAGCCTCCGGCAGCAGGTTGTCCAGTTGAAGGCCAAAGGGATGACCCTATCAGCCATAGCAAGACAAGTTGGTCGTTCCAAATCTGTGATTTCAAGAATATTGAATCTTTACAACATCACAAACTCATTCAAGTCCGCCAAGAAGGCTGGTCGTCCACGGAAGACAAATACAAGAGAGGACAGGATACTGCGGAGGATCTCAATGGGCAATCGTTTCCACACTGCAGCTGGAATTGCTCACCAGTTCAGCGCTGAACAGGGTAAGGATCTGTCTCGTCATACAGTGTCTCGACGTTTAAGAGCATTTGGACTGAAAGCCCACTCTGCATTGAGCAAACCTCTCATTAGCAGGAAGAATCAAAAGGCTAGACTAAGCATGTTGTGTGGACAGAGGAGAACTGGTCCAAAGTTCACTTCAGTGATTAAAGCAAGTTTAATTTATTTGGGTCCGATGGGAAACATTATGTTCGGCGACAAACTGGAGAAAGACTGAACCCAAAGTGTGTAAAGAAGTCAGTGAAAAGTGGAGGAGGAAGTGTCATGGTTTGGGGCATGTTTTCTGCAGCAGGAGTTGGGCCTCTTATACAGCTACATGGCAGAGTGAATGCAAATGTTTATCAGAACGTTCTTCAACAACATATGGTTCCTTCCCTGCGTTCATCACCCAATCAGCCCGCAGTGTTCATGCAGGACAACGCTCCATGTCACACAGCAAAACGGGTAAAGCAGTTCCTTGACACTGAAAACATTGAAATAATGACATGGCCTGCCCAGACTCCTGATCTCAAACCAATAGAGAACCTCTGGAAAATCCTTGGCAACAAAATTATGGCCAAGAAACCCATTACAGTCACCGAACTGTGGAGGAGACTGGAAGAAGAGTGGACCAAAATCACACCAGAGCAGTGTGAGAGACTAGTGCTGTCCTGTGGCCGCAGATGTGCTGAAGTCATTCAGAGCAGAGGCCTGTACACTTCCTACTAATTGCTGACTGTTGTAACCTTCAGAAAATTTTGTTGTAATCTTTTTCCATGCTACAGTCATTGTTGTTCTCTAATTTTGATTAGTGTGTTTTCTGCAAAATAATGTTTTTTTTTTAAATGCCTTAGTTATTTTGTGGAAAAGGTGTTCTGGTAGCATGGTATAGACAGGACAAAAACTCCTTCAACTGTTGAGCAGTGAAGATGACATTATTTCAGAATTGTTCAATTGTTTATACATTGTTCTCTAATTTTGATCGCCACTGTATATATATATATATATAAATTATTTATCAAAATAATGGTTAGTTGCAGCACTACTAGAATGTGATAAAATTTCAAGTAAATTATTTTTGATATAATGTTTGATAATAATGTTATTTTTATTTAATAAAACAGCCTACTGTAAAAACATTGTTCATAAACAGTTTTAACTGGAAAATAATCCGAGTTTTTTTTTTTTATAAAAACAAAACTGGATTGTTAAGAAAGGTTTAACATTTATAATCATTGTCCTGATAAAAAAAAGTCCACATAATGTATTGTTTTTACAAATATTCTAATAGTTAAAAAATCATCACTGAGGGTATTCATGATTTTTTTTTCTTACAGTAAATCTACATTTAAGAAGAGTAATACAACGGTTACTCACAACGTTTGAATTCTGTGAATAACATATTTGAAATTTGAAAACAGCAGTACCTGTCCTGCCGTGAAGATAACGTATGAATAATCTCCATGCTCAAATGTATCTAGGCTGTCCCCATCATCCCAGAACAAGTCCCCTTTGGCCCAACCCTGTGAGCTGAGTGCCACTATCAGGACCATGGGGTTTCTGCGTGAGGCTGTGGTCGTCAGTGCAGCCATCTGAACAAATGTGCAGATAATGATGACAATTCAATTCAATTCAATTCATTTTTATTTGTATAGCGCTTTTAACAATGAACATTGTCTCAAACAAGGACAAGCATATGATGCAAACAGTGGTCGTGGTTTAAAACGTGTGCATTGAAGTACCTGCAGTGGAATAATATTGCCTGCTCTCACGTGGACATTAATGATATCTAGTGGAGCTGGAAGGAGCAGATACTGTCCCTTGCTGTTGTAAGGTTTCCCCTACAGTATAACATGGGTTAGGATAAAGTCATGAGTAATCTAGAGATTTAAAATGTGATATATGCACAAAAATATATGAGAAGGTATACAATATAAGAATGTGGTTTACATCGTAAACACTGTACCACAATTCAGGGGGGAGATAAGCTGCTAAATCCACAACGCCCGGTTCTAGGACTGGACTGATGAGCAGAGAACTCCCCCACAGGAACTGTCTATCTATCGTCACACAATTTGGATCAGATGGGAACCTGGGAAAAAGCAGAAGCCAAAAAGGAAAAAAAAATGATGACATGCTCTCTTGTCAGTCCAAATGAACAAATGAATTGTCTCAATTGAACAAGTGCTTCAAAAACATTACACTTTGTGTTATTTTTACATTCGACAATTTTTTGGATGTAGGAACTAATCTTCATACTCAAAAAAGAGAGGTCTTGCTACGGTGCTGGCTGAGGTGTGTGCGTGGTGGAAAAGTGTGTACAGGAAGGGCAGAAGAGTGTATCTGATCACCAACGCATTGTTCATGGCTATCTGGGCCCGCTGTCCAAATACGTACGGTTCTTGGGGCTACAAACAAACATAAAACAATGAGTATATACTGTTAGTTGATGGTAAATAATGGAAGGAGACAACTAAAGAATTTCACTATGGTTGAGATTCAGAGTACTGAGTTAGAACATTCTACAGCAGATAGACCACACTATTAATGATGACTTTTTTAATAGAAATAAAACAGCTATGCATTCTGCCTCTTCTTGCCTGTGACTATGACTGGATAATAACTCCTTAGTTATTTAACTTAATAAATTATTTGCATTTACTTTTGCATTCTATGAAAAGCATTTTTTTTTATTTTACTGATTGAGAAAGTACATTTCCTACACTAATTATTCTATTTCACATGCACTCAAGCATTCACATGTTCTCAATCATTGTTGATGTTAAAGTTTCAATAAAGTAAGATGAACTAAATGATCCCTAGTAAACATTAAATCAGGGGGCATCTAACTCTGTTTATTCAAAGATATTCTGCCTGAAACTACAGTCTGGGGTGGAAAGAAATTGGCCTCCGTTCACTTGTTCACAACTTTCTGTGTATTTTCAGTTATGACTGTTGGTTAAAGTCTAATTGTATCATTGCATTATAGTTATATAATGTTGCATTATAGGGATATGGTTATACTTAAAATATATCATATAAAATGTATATGGTTAAACTTAAAATAAGTTTATAAAATAAGTGTCGTTGTCCTGTATGGTTATGTTTTTATATCTCACAATGTTATTTCTGTCATTGTGGTTCCTCATAAATGGATAGAAGGCACCCAGCTGAGTCCAGCGCACACACAGCTCTTCATTAGTGTCACCTTCAAATCCACACACATCTGCCCCGACCAGAGGAATTCCATACAGCCCGAACAGCAGCACAGCTACAACACACACACACACACACACACACACACACACACACACATTACTCAATACTCACAGCTTTTCTCGGTTCAAAAAAGTAAACATAATCTGAAACTAATCAGAAAGTCAGAGAACATGAAGTGAGGGATTCTGCAACAAAGATAAATTATAATTAATCTTATGTTTTATATATTTTATATATCAAGTTATATATAAAATATATTTTTAAATCACCAATGTCATCCTTTTAGAAGGGAATTCTCCTACTTTTTTAAGGTAAAAGTTATTTTTGTAAACATTAATAAAGAAATAAAATGCCTTTACAAGAAAATTATCAAGGGTGATTCAAGTAGATTGTTTTCCTATAACAGTATTTCCCAATCTGTACATTTTCTTTAATACCACATTCAATAGTTACATATTGGGAATTCAAGAGCAAATGTTGTGAAACAACCGAGGGAAACAAAGTTAGTTCCTGTAATCCCTCTCCAGTCGCTCTATTTATATAGTTCATAGGATATAAATTTTAATAAGCTTATTTGACCATGAAAATGTCAAACCCTAAATCCAGAAAACTTTCCTGTGTCAGAAAACAGCTTTACATTTGACTGTTATAAAGTGATGGGTAAAAAGGTTATAGAAACCTTTCCCAACATAAATGATCGCAAATGAATAAAACCTGTTGAATTGTGACAAGCATTCAAAAGCAACATGGTAAAAGAAATGGGAGTGAGTCACAGTCAAGCTTTGCACTCAGCTCTATTACTGCCATATTATGCACCAGTATAGTAGAGTAAATTAGACTTTTATTAGGCCTCACCAGGGATAGAGTATCTCAGTTGCTCCCAGTCACTCCGAACATCTCCTGTCCAGTGACCAGAGAAACGGCCAAGTCCCGGGAAAGACGAGCGGGACAACACAAATGGTCGAGAGCCTCGCACTTTCAGCAGCGCACTAAGAAGAAAAGATCAAGACCAGACTAAAAATTTTATTGTATTTGCTTGACAAGCCTTATATGCAATTGATAAAAGATGTAATACCATGTCTAACCTATAGGTGGCATAAGCCTCAGTCAGCCCATACAGGTTGTGTAGGTTGTAATGAGAAGACAGTGCTTGCTGGCTGGACATACACAGGGTGCCTGAGTTTAACTGACCTCCTATAACATCTGTGAAAGCAAAATTGTGTCCTTCTAGGCAAGCCATACAGGGTTAACTTTGAAAATGAAATGCGGATTTATTAGAAATGCATTTAAACTGGCCTGGAGTATAAGGTGGATTCTCTAAGTCTGTGTACGGGCATCCGTGCACCGAGCCGTGAACAAAACTAGCAGGTTCATTCATATCCTGTTGACATATTGTGACGGTTACAGCAAATAACGCACAAGCACATTGCACTTTAGCCTAATTAAACCTTTCATTTAATCGAAATACATGAATAACTTCACGATTAAGGATAATAATATAGCTAAATCAGACTTACTATCCAGAGTCCATCAAATGACACATTGGCATGGAAGTCCCTGATGCACTCTTCCCACCAGCTCACTGCATCTGGATTAGTGAAGTCTGGGAATGCTGTTGGTCCAGGCCAGACCTGATACATTTATACACACACATACGTTTCGAATAGAATATGCATGCTATGAAAGCATGTTTGTTATTTGTTTTATTCCACAGCAAATTTGCTATCAATTACAATCCAAATTTTCAAAAAAACATTTTCTTTCTCTCTCTCTCTCTCTCTCTCTCTCTCTCTCTCTCTCTCTCTCTCTCCAACAAGCATGCCTAAACACACATATATATACACACACACACACACACACACACACACACACACACACACACACACAACCATACACAATACCATGTACAGTTAAATGCTTTTTATTCTTTTATGCCGATGACCAAAATTGACTTTAAAAATAGAATATTGTATAATATAATGCATATAAAACACAGATAACATCAATAGTATGGATTATATATGTAATAAAAGAGCAGATATGTGAAGTATATACACCATATAATGCTGTTCAAGATCAGGCTAAAGTCGTTCATGTTGCCTGAAGTATTAATATGGTTACATTTTGATGGGAATGTGGAGGGTGTGGGTGTTCAATCAAATACCCAGTAAACAATTGGTCCCTCACCAGTTGCTATCAATCACAAATGTTTATAAGATAAAAATGCAACCAGTCATGTTCCAGAGAAATACTAATGGCCTCTGTTTACTATGTTTTACCCCTTTTACCTCCGATTGTCAAAACCGTCTGACAATACTTAAAGATGCAAAGCAATATAACAGCAGTGATACTAACACAAATGCTAAATATGTCTCCTTATTTAACAACCATATTAACAAACACTCTGATTTTTACATGTCGTGGAGTACATACATGCAAGTCCCTATCAAAGAACTGTTACCACATAAATCATACAGCAAAGGGTTTAACAAAGAGCACTTTACAGTACTAGGAATTTGTCTTGGATACGAAATGTGTACACAGTTTTTAAATAAACTACAATAAATTAAATAAATACTGTATACAGAAAGTGGCTTTGCGTGAGAAGTAGTGCAATTTAAAACGTAAAAGTGAAAGTGACGGTCCGAACATATATACAGACATGAAGTATGTACACAATCTACAATGAAATAAATATTGTATACAGAAGTGTGAGTTTGCATGAAAGGTAGTGCAATTTTAGAATATGAAATTGGAAACATCATAACATTAGATTATAAAAATATGGAACATCGTAACATTAGAATGAGGGAACTAATACAGAGTATACCTGTGATTTCCCTTTCAGCCTGCACTCTTGTCAAAACTGCTGGTATTGAAAATGACCAAAACCTTCAGAACCTTCAGAATCAGATTTGAGAATTTAACTCCGATGTGGATCGCTGGTGTGATATGGCTTTGCGGTTTAAGGTTACACACAAATTAACATTATAGAGACATTAACAATGTTGTAACAACAGGTAAATCTAGAATTAAACGTTATATTAAATGTACCTAGAACACTGGAAAACCCGAAATACAATCATTTAAATATATCCTTTTTCATGAGATTCTTAAATTAGATTATTATGAAATGTTTATTAAGGCTATTTTTCCAAAATATTAAATTCTCTTCACTCTCATGATGTTTGGAGAAGCACCTACCTTGCCAATAAGTGTTTGTCCTGTCAGGTTTTTGATAAAAACTCCTCGCTGCTGTCCATCATCGAAAGGTTTGTATGAACCTGGAGGACTCGTACTACTGATACCTGGATCCTAAAAACAGAACCATAGGCTGCTCTAATGACTACATGCTGTATATATACAGAAAAAGAGATATATTAGCTTTTGATCACAATCATGACTGCAAAATCTCAAAAAAAGTCAGTGACATTTTTTAGTTCTTTCTCAAAGGGACAGGACTAATTTGGGTGTGTGGGAGTCAGAATTCTTGCTGGTTGGTACAGGATCTAATACTTATTTCACTCGATCAAATACAAAATAATGTATAACCTTTCTTTTCATTTTTTTTTATATTCTGTCTCTCTTTCTGATAGAATAAACCTACCATAAAAATTGTAGACTGTTCATTATTTCGTAAGGGGGTAAATTTACTAAATCAGCAGGAGATCAAATTATTATTTCCCCCACTGCACAGTCCATAACACTGATTTTGTGAAATTCCCTTCAGATGCAACAAACTTACCAAAATAAGCACATACTTCAGTCCCTGCTCATGGAGCTCTTGCACCATCTCTGGCAAGTCTCCAAACCTCTGCGGGTCAAAGGTGAAAACTCGCTTCTTGTCAGCATAATCGAGATCGTTCCACTGCACGTCCTAGTGACACACAAGATTAAAGTGTGACTCCATTAAACAAAACTGTAATGTTTCCCAAAACTTTTACAAACAGTATGCTGTACCCAACTAACATTTGTGTACTGATGCCTGCAACGCAAAGTAAGGAAAAAAAATCCTTCGACATTATTATTTGTATAATAATCCATTACATACGAGAGGAAAGGAGGCTTCCCGCATCTTTTGCACCACAGCTCTGGTCACATTGGTGGAATTGTAGCCCCATCGGCACAGGTGGAACCCCAAAGACCAATAAGGTGGCATCATGGGATAACCTTGGGATGATTAGAAGAAAGTCATAAACCCTAACTAGAATTCTGTGTTGGAATGCAGCTTCAATGAAAGTGAAACGCTTCACACCAATAACCTCATGGTACTGTCGGACTACACTATGTGGATCAGGGCCTAAGAAGATGTAGATGTCCAAAATTCCACCGATGGTCACCCAGGTCAGCGCTGGCATGGGCTGCAGTGCTACCTCTACACAGACACATGTACAATAATTCATGCAATGCAGGTTATTACTGAAAAAAGTATGTAAACCATAAAAGGGGTCGACTGCCTCACCCATGGCATTGCTGTTAAGAAGGAAGATCCCATGAGCCTGACCATTGCCCTCTTGAACCAAGCAGAATGGATGGGAGCCATAAAGGTTGACATCGCTCTGCAAATAGTCACGCATTAGCATGGTGAACACATTTAAAAAAAACAAACGCTTGATTGGTGAAGTACCCACATGTGGTGCCATATCTCTGTTCCACAGAGTGACGGAGGTCCAGTTAAGATCCAGTGTCAGGTGTGTGTAGTGTTCACCAAATCCAGAGATGAATTTAGATGCCAGAGAGGTGGAGAACTGCAGGTATTGGTCTGCAAACAGGAGCGGTGCTACACTGGTGTTTAGTCTATTGTGCACATATCAGACAAAACCTCTGAACATTGTACACTTAAAACTCATAGCAGTTTATGAGGTAATACTGATTTTTTTTTAATTCATTAAACAATTTAAATTGTAGATCATATGACGCACACTTACAGCACTCGGCCATTGGATCTGCGACGGACCACAAAGCCAAATGGGTCTGACTGAAAGTCCACGTCGTAGAGGAAGCCTTCCGTGTTTGTACGTTTACTAGATGGCACTTTGACAAAGGGAACTTCATATCGAGCTGAAGAGGGATCCTTTAGCTGTTTCATGAAAAAAATCATTATGTGATATAATGTGGTAATTGTTCTCAATTATAGACTAAAGCTTTCAGCAAAATGGAGTAGGTAGTGGATACCAATGCCACCTAACAGCTCTAGGATCTGTGGTTTGATTTTGAGCTCAGGTTACTCTCTGTGCAGAGTTTTGCACATTGTCCATATAGGTTTCTCCTTAGGCTTTCATCAAACTCCCCCAAAAAATAGCTGAAATTAAACTGCATACAGGAAGTGTGATTTATATTATTTAGTCTTTGTTCTTCGTTAGTAAATAGTTTATTTTGGTCAGGAAATACTGTAGGCTTGTAGGCAGGTTAGGACTGAGGAACACAGAGTAACCAGAACATCACAAAACAGACAGCATGTCCAAGATTAAACCCCAGACCCTGGCAGTTTGAGGCATGAACACTACTAACTGTGTTATGTGCAGTGCTGTTTTACACTAATTTAAACCTATTTACCACATAAGTATGAATAGTTCATTTGTGCTTTGAGAGTAACAAGAAATTTGTATCTATCACACTCACAGTTAGATGTAAGCGGCCTGCTTCCTCATTCATCACATCCAGCTGCAGAGTGGAGATATCTCGGGGCAGGTAAGAAGGAGTGGCACGAGTAAGGGTGGCTGATTGACCCTTAGGTGTAGGAAAAAGCGGCCCCATTCTGTAGCCTGGATATGATGCAGGGTAGAAGCACCATGGTGGCCCACTGTACTCAGTCTGGGTTAGGGGCAAGTAGCAGCAGCCTTGTTTCTCACACTCCGCCTGACTGACAGTTCGATCACGGGCACAATCAAACCGCTTTTCCTCGGGAAGAGCGCAGCCAGTGGAGGGGTTTGGTAATTCATTTGCATGAATGTTATCTGAAAAGTTTCTGGTATCGTTCTGGGAGAGATCTCTGGTCTTCTGCAATGATGCCACTATTACCGTGGGTGTTTGGTGAAAATATGACTGGCTGATTAATATGCATGATAGTGCCAGAGTTAAAAAGACATAAGTTGAATGTGGAAGTCTATACAGGTCCATGGTTATTTAAAGAAGACCTCACAGACATTTGTAAGGCACGTGATGTGTTAGGAATCCATCATGTGAATGCATGTAACAAATTGAAACTAGAGATTGTGTTAGGCTGGGAGTTGAGGTTTATTGCATCTGTCCTGCAGAAATGGCTTGATAGAGATCCCTCTGTGGAAAGCAAACAGGAGATTTTCGTAAATAATACTTTTCAAAATTATGAAACTCTCCAGATAGTACGAAAGGGGAACTAATCCCGGAAAAGGGTCACACACACACACACACACGCACGCACTTACACACACACACACACACACACACACACACACACACACACACACACACACATATATAATACAATGTCAATATAAATCAATCACGACACAATGTGCACAAACACACCGCGCTACTTCACAATGACTGCTTTACTTATCCTTAAGAAAAACACTTACCAAAATGTGCATGACATTAAGCAGGAGGAAAGCAAGAGATCTGTTACTTTCAAACAACATCCTGCACCTTCAAACCGAACCGAAACCACAAGATTGGGGTTGCCAGGTCGAAAACAAATTCATTTCCAAATATTGGGGATATTAACAAAACTCAGCATCTGTTTAATTAAATACATAATACCCAATGCAACATCCATAAATACTTAGCAGTGTAACCTGGCAGGGAGTACTGTTAAAGAAAATAATCAGAGTAGAAGGCTGTTACTATCCCAAAGTTTATTATTTTCTATCAACACACACCTTCAAATACTTCATGCCACTTACATTTTAATTTTAATTATCACATGACATTTTGCTTTTGTTATACAGATGGTCTAGAGTGATAACTCAAAATCTGAAATATTTTCCTGTAAGCAGGGAAACAAGTTGTTTGCCAAACAGCTGGAGTGTGGTACAATAATGGGTGTCTGCAGGAAACTGTGAAGCATGGTGGAGGTTGCTTTGCAAGATTTTGGGCTCATTTCTGCAAATGGAGTTGGAGAATTGGTCAGGATTAATAATGCCCTCAATGCTGAGAAATAAAGCCAAGTTCCTTCAAAAACCGTGTGCAAGTGTACCTAGAAGAATTTATGCACTTTTACAGGCAAAGGGTGGACACATATTTACTTTCCATTTGTTAATTGATTAAAAATAAACTACTAACACTTCTATTCTTAACATCTAAAACTTTGCAGCATTTTTACTACACCTTCCTGAAACATTTGCACAGTACTGTATTTCGTTTACATATTTTGATGTTTTATATAACTTTTTATAGAACTTTATATGTCTGCAATCTTCACAAACGGAACACACTATATCCAAGTAAACATTATTAATAAGCTTACTTCCTTTTTTTATTTAGCTCATTATTAAACTCATTCACTTCAATGGAGCAGGCATATAATCTAAAAACTATAGTATGTGAACTCAACTGTAAATAAAAATAAAAGAAAACAACATATTAAACCAATTTGGTTGCACTACTCTAAAACGACAGACTTGGCAACGCGGGCCAGGCCCCACCCGTGGCGCTTTTTTCCCTACCCGTTTTCAAAAGAATCTGCACCACGAACTATTATTGGCTTGCGTTTGACATCACGTGCTCTCTCTCCTGTCTCTCGGTGAAAAATTGTTAACCAACCGGAGCGCAGAAGGCGGGTTATGTGCGAATACAGGTGGGAAAGCCAAGAGACTCGTTTCCCATTAGGCGGCTGTAAGCGCTTCCGGCTCGGGGGCTTTGTGAGCGCGGCGTGTTTAGACTGCGGCGCTGCGCGGCTTCATTCGCTCTCACGCTGTTGCACGCGACCTTATCGGCTCTGCAGGTCTCCGCGTACAGTGTCTGTGAGTACAGAGAGAAAAACTATTGCTTATGGAAGAGGCGCGTTTAATTCACTGGTGGGAGGAAAAAGAAATAATGGAGTTGCGACTCGACGCGTCGTCGCGCTTCGGGCAGAAGCTTTGTAACCGGGGAAGGCGGTTAGCAGTGCGGCTAACAGCGCTGTGGGGTTTCCCGCGGCTCGCCTGGACTTTCAGCCCTATAAGCGCAGGCTGTGTTTGTGGAAATGCGGGTTTATTCGACGCTTTGCTGTTTTGTCGACAGAAAAAGCGAAGACATTTTGAGTTTCTTGCATAAGCTCCATATGTAAGGACGCCGGCCTGGTGCTCGAGGCGAGGCGGTCTGTCTCCACATGGTCTCCGGTGGGCTGCGAGGCCGCTGTGCTAGCTAACATGCTAACGAGCGACGCCAGGACACCCGGCTGACCACTGCCCTGTCCAGACGGTGGCTAGTAATAGTAGTAATAATAGTAAAGAGTGTGTGAATAAACGCGAATTAGTGATTTTGGAAAAATAATGTGCTTTATTGTTAAACCAGGCGGCTTGCTAGAAACTCGGACCTCAGTCTTGCTAGCTAACTAGCACCTGGTTAAAAGTCTAGTAGTCCGGATTAGTGCTGTTAGCTCTCCGGTGATGTGGTGGTCGGTAATCTGCCGCTCTATGTTCGCTTCTGACACCGACAGACCTCTGGCTCTTTTTCTCTGTGTGAGAAATTAAATCGAGGTTAAGATACAAGTACAGCCGAACGCATTAATACAGGGATTAGTCACCCCGAGGCTTTTGAGTTTCATCCCCAAATCCTGCGGCGGTGAAGAAACCGGGAGCAGGCCGCTGTAGAGGCGCTGATCACATTCACCGCTCCGAGCTATGTGTCTGCTCAGCCTCCATTACCCCGCGAAATTATCCTCATTACCTCTGATCATGCCGGATAAGTGAGTGTGTACACACTGAAAATATGGGTCATTCAGTCAGATTCACTGATAAACCCAAATTAATCGATTACTGCGCCTAAAGTGGTCGTTAGTTGAATCAGGAAGTGGTTAAGAGTTTGTGCCACTGACCAGAAGGTTGTTAGTTAAAATCCCAGATGGCCTAGCTTTAATCCTCAACTCTACTCCCATCACTTTGAATAAAACCAAATAAGAGGAAATCTAAATTGGGTTGAGAAGAAGGAATACCCTAAACTGTCCAGAAAAGGCTTCGAGATACTCCAAAGTTGAGAAACTGTACTTAATTCTCTTTCTTCCTCTCTTTATTTGTAGGATGGAGTGGCAGCCAGATGAACAAGGACTCCAACAGGTCCTGCAGCTCCTGAAAGACTCCCAGTCCCCCAACACAGCCACTCAGAGAGCTGTGCAGCAAGTATCCTACTCACCAGAAAGCCTTTTCTTGTCTGATAAATGTTTGTAAATAATGTTCAGTGTAGATAAACAGGAAGCCCAGGACAAGGCTGTTTTGTCTGAGCTGCTAATGTGTGTTTATATTGGCAGCCAATTAAGGTTAAAGAACTAGATAGAGAAGTCTTACTGCCAATTGACCTTTCTCCACTTAACACAACAGGCAGTGTTGTGATGCTGTAACTCTAGTGCAAGATACACTATGTGAATCTCACGCCTTTGCATTCCTGGACGATTGTAACACTTTTGCAAGTACAGCGGAGAATCACCGTGCAGCTACGCATTGCAATTTAATGTCTTAATCATCTTGTCTTGGGTAGCATGCCTAGTGTTGGTATGGTAACAAACAAAACCCTTTTCCTTGCATTAAAATTGTAATCTGTAAAGGGAATATTACCAGAAATAATAAATATCAATACATAACTGGTTTAAGCTTTATGCATTTTGCCTGAAGTCCAATCACTGTTTTAAAATGTAAGTCAATTTGAGTCTTACCCACCAACTTTGATCTTTGTTTCACACTGCCAGCAGTCATTGCCTATTTTTGAAAAGTCGTATACTTTTATACTAAATTGTTGAAGTGGGTCAGGGGGTGTGATTCAGATGTCTGCCTTAACAGCAGTGTTCTTTTCTGGATGAAGCCCTGATTATTCAGTGTGCTTTATAAATCCTCTCTTCCCTCTCCCATTTTTTCTGTCATTCCTCATGAAGGTTTTTAGATTTTGTCCTGGGTGAAATCAACAGTAAACCCCAATTTAGCATTACATGAGCATACACCCTGGCATTGCATTTTGGAAGTTGCTTAAAAATTCCTCTGTGAATAATTGCTTTTTATGATTGGTTATGGTGGGTGCAGCTGTGGGTGAGCAGATTTACTGTGCTTGGCTCATGAGTGGATTGAGTGTTACGCTGCCTTTCCTTAACCATGTCCTCAGAAACTAGAGCAGCTAAACCAGTTTCCAGACTTCAACAACTATCTCATCTTCGTCTTAACACGACTGAAATCTGAGGGTAAGATATGATCCTGCCTTGTTCCTCTTCTCCCCTCCCTCTCTTTCTGTTCTAATGGTGTCCATTTCACCACTAACATGTGAACCCCTCACAGATGAGCCAACTCGTTCACTCAGTGGTCTGATTCTGAAGAACAACGTCAAAGCGCACTACCAGAATTTCCCTCCAGCAGTGGCAGATTTCATAAAGCAGGAATGTCTGGGCAACATTGGGGACCCCTCTCCTCTCATTCGTGCTACAATTGGTATGTCGCCTTTGCCAAAATAAAGCTCAGTATTTTGTGTTCGTGTTCTATTTACTGTACATTGATTATTACTAATCTTCTTTATATTTGAACCATCATTTACTAAATAAGGCCTTGTTATAGATTTAGTATTGAATTGCTCTGCTAAAAAAAAAGATAACATAATATGCTACTTAATAATTTAGTTATGTGGCTGAAAAGGTAATAAAAAGGCTTCTTATATTTGCTGAGTATTTCGTGCTCATAAAATGTTCTTCTCAGACATCTAATGGTGTTTCCAATGCAGGTATCCTGATCACAACCATTTCATCTAAAGGGGAGCTGCAGACATGGCCTGAGTTGCTGCCTCAGCTCTGCAACCTGCTCAACTCAGAAGATTACAACACCTGCGAGGTCTGCACTTATGTTTTCTCATTTACAATTCGTTATTGCATCCTATGTTTCGCATTCGAGCCGTGTTTCATATAGCACAGCGTTTAAGAAAATGTCTTGATTACCCTGATTGAGCTCATTGTGTGCTTAACTGTAATGGTGGTGTTTTTAATATCTGTGATGGAGGCATTTTATGCTTATAATGCCTGTATCTTAGACACCCAGCACTTAATCAGAGCAAATCTAAGGTCAGGATTGATTGGAGTGTTACCATTCCTGAAAATGGAGAGGGTGGGATCTAAAGCCTATCAGTTTAATGGAGCAAGTCTGCATAAGCACTCACTTGAGATTAGGCCACAGTAACTTGCTTTTTGCCATTAAGAAATTGATTTCAAACATTAGAAGTGTTAGTTTTTCAGTAGATCCTCTTTGCACACATCTAATAATGTACACCTTCTCTGTGCCACTATTGGGCAGAGGCAATGTACTATTTTTTGCACATTTAACAGTAGCACCCAGTGATGTGTGTAATTGATGTAGTTTATGAAATAGTTTGTTATAATGCATTCAGTAACATGGGTTGCCTCTGCCTTTTTGTGTGTTCAGGGATCATTTGGTGCTCTGCAGAAGATATGTGAAGATTCATCTGAGTTGCTGGACAGTGATGCATTGAACAGGCCTCTAAATATTATGATCCCTAAATTCCTACAGTTCTTCAAGCACTGTAGCCCTAAGATCAGGTAAGTCACCTGAGATTAACCGCAGCAGTTTCATTATATATCCTGCTAGAGCTGTGTGTTACATACTGTACAGAAAAATCTTTTGTAATTGATATTTTTGTTTCTGCAGATCTCATGCTATCGCTTGTGTGAACCAGTTTATCATTGGTCGAGCTCAAGCTTTGATGGACAATATTGACACTTTTATTGAGGTAATTTGTAATCTAATTTTACTGTGGTGGATGTAAATGTTTATCCCACTGCTGTTTTGCATGTCTGACTCGTGTTTCTGTGGTGTGATAGAGTTTATTTGCGCTGGCTGCAGATGAAGACTCTGAAGTGAGGAAGAATGTTTGTCGAGCACTGGTCATGCTGCTCGAGGTTAGAATCGACCGCCTTATCCCGCACATGCACAGCATTGTTCAGGTAAGCCTCCTCTTCCTAATCAAACATGCACAACCATAAAACCCTATCAGAACGATGAGTAAGGAGTTTTTTCTTTGTGTATTTTCAGTACATGCTACAACGCACACAGGATCCAGATGAGAATGTGGCTCTGGAGGCTTGTGAGTTTTGGCTCACCCTGGCTGAGCAGCCCATCTGCAAAGACGTTCTTTCTGGACATCTGGTTCAGTGAGTCATCAGTGAATTATATACACAATGTATATATTTGTAAATTAGTCCAACTGGCTTTCTGGAATTTTTAAGTCATCCCTGTCCGATTTGTCTTGTGGATGCTGCTGAGTCTTCAGCAGGAAAGTCACATCCATGTCCACAAGTGCTCGCATCTCTGCTTTTTCTCCTTTTTGCCTTCTTGCTAAAGTGATTGTGGAGGTACCAGGAAACTGCTTCTCTGATTTATCAACTAAATCAGGGGTCTCACCAAACCTGAATGTTATATATATTAGAAAATGTTCTTTAGCTCATAGCTAAGATTTTGAGAGGGGAAAGATTTTTGTGCTTTTCTTTTGGTAAATTTCTTCTTCTCTTTGCCTGCTATTTTGTTCTTGTTAGTAATATTGGTATCTTTTGTCTACAAGTTTCCTAAATGGTATGTACATGTAGCCTAACAAGCTTCATATATATGCCTTTTTATAATTACAGTCAGATTTAGAGGTCACATTTTCTGCAGCCAGGGTTCGATTCCCGGTCAGGGAACCAACCCCAGCCATTAGGGTTGCACAAGCCAGTGCACTCTTAGTGCCGGTCACAAGCCCGGATAAATAAGGGAGGGTTGCGTTAGGAAGGGCATCCAGTGTAAAAATGTGCCAAATCGAACATGTGGATCATGAATACGGATGATCCGCTATGGCGACCCCGACTGGGAGAAGCCGAAAGAAAGTATTATTGAGAGAAGTTGAGAGATGTGGTTTTATGCAAATTAAGTCTTCCTGTTTGACTTTGTAAAATGTCCAAACAAAGCACAGACTCCTTTGCATAAGGTTTTGGTCTGCTAAACCTTTGCTAGTGCATGGTGAAGGCAGATTCTCCCCAGGTTGCAAGGAGACACAAGAAAACATTTTTTTGCAAGGTGCATCGGTTGTGATCTCTTATTCAGCATCCACATCTCCACATTTACACCTCTGTTTAGCAAAGACATAGCTTCAAAATTTTTGGCAATTTTTTAAATTTATTTAGTTAGGTCTTAATTTGGCTTAAAAAATGTTTGATGTGCGACTAGACTTTTTTTTAAAGTTGTGTATGTGTGGCCAATAGAATAGTTTGTCCTCAGAATTTACTAGAGTAGAAAGCAGCAGAGAGTAATGCTGGGTGGTGACGGGAGACATGTAGATCACACATTCATCCGGTCACCATGGAGATGATGACACCAGAGTCCTTGACTGCTAGTGATGTGCGATGTATTCATACTGTCTGATCCATTGCAGCCCAGTGTCTCTCACCCCCTTTGTGGCTACTTTAATGTGCCACGAGTCATAAAGTCTATTGAATCTTTTTTTAACAGTAGGAAGCTTGCATTCTTTTATTCACCGTTTGAATATCGATATTAATTATTATAATTGCCAAAAATGCTTGCATTTTTGTTACATAGCACCTTTACAGAAATGCCCATTTTATTTTCTTAATTATACAGTGGCCAGGAAAACTCTGAGATAAAGAGGAAACCTTGTAAGGAACCAGATTCCAAAAGGGAAACCCTTAATGTCGTGGTTGGCATCAGATTGTGCGGAGTCATTAGTGTTTCCGTAACTATATGCTTAAAAAATGACTGTACGGATTACTAAAAATAATCGCTGGAACTGGTAATCAGCTGTTTATTTGTAAACTTGGCTATGTACCATGATAGAACTGGACATCAAATCAGGGTTTGGATGGTGTGTGAATTAGATTTATTTTTAACCAGTGTGCAGCTTAGCAGCTGTTAGCTTGACACATTCATATGTTCTAAATCTGCCTTCTTTCAGACTGATTCCTATCCTGGTAAATGGAATGAAGTACTCTGAAATCGACATCATCTTGCTAAAGGTGAGGAAGGACACATTTTTCCAGGATTTTGCCCAGTTTGTGGCCTGTCAATGGGAATGATGATACCTTGTGCTCTTGAGACACACTATGATGTTTCACGTATTCATACTGTCTGACCCAGAGGCCTCATGTCTGCAGTTCCTTGCTTTAATACCCGTGTTTGTGGGAATGGAAGCGTTTCTGTGCTACCTACCATTAAGAAGCCTTTTATGAATTTACAGCTAATGTGATCTTACTGTGTGGGTAGAAGGTGTGATTTTATTTTATTTTCTCTTAACTCATTTGTCATGCATTGCAGGCTGCTTTGTTAGGAAATGGTCATGGAGTTAAAATTAGAACCTGCTTTTTCTTTACACGTTTCAATAAATCATTTTAACAGAACAATATATTTTCAAGCTGATCCTTGTTTTAGACTGATACAATGCTACAATTAACGCAGGCATAATTTGTTTATTAAAATAACTGATGTTTGTTTTGACCATCAAATGATGGTCCAGTCTTAATGTAGCGTCT
This sequence comes from Silurus glanis, assembly GCA_014706435.1. Taxonomy (NCBI): domain Eukaryota; kingdom Metazoa; phylum Chordata; class Actinopteri; order Siluriformes; family Siluridae; genus Silurus; species Silurus glanis. Next base: position 5,388,037 of record JAAIIK010000022.1, read on the forward strand.
GTTTGACCTTGTAGGGTGACGTGGAGGAGGATGAGGCTGTTCCGGACAGTGAGCAAGACATCAAACCACGTTTCCACAAGTCTCGCACAGTCACACTGCAGCACGAGGGAGGCGAGGGAGAGGAGGGGGAGGACATTGATGATGATGATGATGATGACGATGACACTCTGTCTGACTGGAATCTACGTAAGTGTTATTCGTGCACTGCTTAGGTTGCGTTTTGTTACTTGTATTGCCTTACAAGATTACCATCTGTTTATTTTTTTCTTATTAGTAGTATTTGTATAACAAAAAAAGGATGTTGTGACTAGATTTGGGCTGTATCGATTCCTCGAGCAATTCGATTACAAAAATTAATTGGGCCAAATTAATTCGTCTCGATGCTTCGTTTAGTCCATTTAACTAAACATGGAGCACTGTTTCCCGCGGCCCATTATTACTGACGCACCAAACTCTGGAGCGCTCTGGACAGGTAATGCAGAAGATGCTGCAGAATTATAAATAAAGGAACTGGAAGGGAGGAGAAGATTCAGGCCAAAGAAAATGCCAGAAAGTTCCCAACATTTTGGGATCATTTCAAACGAAAACATAGAGAACACCATACAGTGCGGTTACCATTTTAAAAAGAATTAGAAATTGATTTTATATACAGTCCGTTCAAAAAGTCCCTTTGCAGTGGCCGTGTAGAGCAGGTAGTGGAGCATGTTTTTAAAGCTGCCCATAAACACATTAAATGAATAGTTTCCCATAATCTACTCTGCACAGGCACTGCAGAGGGACTTTTTTTTTTTTTGTAACATTTTAGGAGACCTATCTTATTTTCTCTTATTTATTATTGCTATTTAATAAAGAAAAAGTACTTCTTATCCAATTTAATAATTGTTAGAATGCTCGATTACTAAAATAACCAATAGCAGCAGCCCTAGACTAGATATAAATGAGATGGTAACCAGCCTGGTTGGTTTCAGTGGAGGTGATGACAAGTTATACCATGACTATCCATGATGTGCAAGTATTCATACTGTCTGATCCACTGAGGCCAGTGAGGCAAATACTTGTGATGCCCATATTTGGAATAAAGTACAATGTGTAACAATGAAATGAAAACCAGTATATTTTATAAAACCTTTCTTGTTGGCAGCTTTCTTTTAGTTTAATAAAGAGTGAGTCAAGAAAAAGAGAAATTAACATTTTCCTTCCATTTTTAGGTAAATGCTCGGCTGCAGCACTGGATGTGTTGGCGAATGTGTTTCGGGACGACTTGCTACCCCACCTGCTTCCTCTGCTGAAAGACTTGCTGTTTCACCCAGATTGGGTTGTCAAGGAGTCTGGCATCCTGGTTCTGGGGGCCATTGCTGAGGGTATTTGAGTTGTGCTTTTATTACTATATTAGTAGTAGTGTTCTTCAATATGTGGTTTAAATTCTGACGCTCAAACTGTTGTCATGTATGTTTGCCCGATGAAGTAGAGCAGCTCACTCACTGTTCCCTATGTTTGTGCTCTCCTCTGTGTAGGGTGTGTGCAGGGAATGGTTCCCTACCTGCCAGAGTTAATTCCCCACTTGATTCAGTGTCTGTGTGATAAGAAAGCTCTGGTGCGCTCCATCGCCTGCTGGACGCTGAGCCGCTATGCTCACTGGGTGGTGAGCCAACCACCTGATGCCTACCTCAAACCACTCATGACGGAGCTGCTCAAACGCATTCTTGATGGAAATAAGAGAGTGCAGGAGGCGGCCTGCAGGTTTGTGGCAACATTTCAAAAGCTGTATAGATAAATTCAACCACAGGCTTAGTTAGGGAGAAAATGTAGATGAGTAATATTTTATACCAGGTTTTATTTTGGTTTAAAAAATGTATTCCTAATATCCATAACTTCATAAAAATTGACAGTCTATTTATTTATTATGCTTTAACACCACATACTTGCATGCATGCATATGCATTCCATAACTCTCACTTTAGCGTTGCTTAATCAAGCTGGATATTTAGAGGAAACATCTAGTGATATCTGAAGCTAATTGACTTGATTGAAAGTTTTTTTACCGTTTGTGATAAATTGTGCGTACTAAATTAAAGCTATTGATATGACATCAATACATGATACAGGTAGTCGTCGACTTACGACCTATGCAACTTACGACCATTCGACTTTACGACCACAATCGCTAACCGCGGCGTACGACAGTGCGTACCAGCTTCCGGCATCATTTCACAGTACTGTACATATAGCCTACTCTACTTACGACCAAATCGTGTTACGACCGGTCTGTCGGTCCCAATCGTGGTCGTAAGTCGACGACTACCTGTACATGATTAAATCTTTATGTATAAAATAAGTGATTTGGGTGACTGCTTTCTTGGGCAATTAAATAATTAGATAGTATTTTATATTTTGATTTAACATAGGTGAAGTCAAAATTAGATCACACAAGCCTCGCTTCACTTTCATGGTTTCTTTTCCCTGCAGTGCGTTTGCGACTCTGGAGGAGGAGGCTTGCACAGAGCTTGTTCCTTATCTCGGCTTTATTCTTGACACACTGGTCTTTGCTTTTGGGAAATACCAGCACAAAAACCTTCTCATCTTGTATGATGCCATTGGGACACTGGCTGACTCTGTGGGCCATCATCTCAACCAGCCTGTGAGTTTTGAGCATTGATATAAAAGGCATTTAAAGGGAACTTTTTTTCATATTTCAGTTGAAGTTTTCATGTGCTTAATCTATATATTTATTAATCTTTCTCTCAGGAATATATCCAGAAGCTGATGCCCCCTCTCATACAAAAATGGAATGAGCTAAAAGATGAGGACAAAGATCTGTTTCCTTTGTTAGAGGTGAATAAGTGATCATTGTAGGTTAAATTACACGTTGCTTTAAATACAGTATTGTGCATTGCCCAGTGTGAATATTTTTGTTGAGATTCTATTTTATTTTTTTAGTGTCTCTCATCAGTGGCCACGGCTCTGCAGAGTGGCTTCCTGCCTTACTGCGAACCAGTGTATCAGCGCTGTGTCACTCTGGTGCAGAAAACCCTGGCTCAGGCAATGGTGAATGCATATACACAGCAAAAACTCATGTATGCTGCCTGATTTGTGTTTATACAAGGGCTGAAATGATTCCTCTAATAATTCGAATACAACAAATATGATTAAGAGACCCATCTTATTTTCTCTTGTATATTTAGTATTTACTTTAAAAGGACTTCTAATTCGATTAATCAGTGAAATAATCGGTAGAAAACTTGATTACTAAAATAACTGATAGCTACAGCCCTAGTTTATAGATACATTGATCAGATTGGCATTTATTTGAAGTGGTTGCAAAGGAGTGTTGAATCTTATTTAATTCATCTTCACTGTTGCGGGAGCAGCTAGAAATAGTTGTGTACTGGTAGTGTCCTGTGGACCTCTTGATAACTGTTGTGCAATTTAGCGTTGATATCAGTAATTATAGTAATAACTTGTATCTGTACCAATGTTTTAATGTACAGTGTTCAATTATAAAAAATTATTTTTATTTGTTTTGTCCATATTTGTTATAGAGCTTTATAAAAACGTCAAAGCATTTTGATTCCTTTTGTTGGTCACAGGTTACTGCTGCTTGCTTTGGTAACATGTAAAGCAGATGCATGTTTTTAGAACACTTCATGATCCATCTTTTGTCCTTCTAGATGTATAACCAGCACCCAGAGCAGTACGAGGCTCCGGATAAGGACTTCATGATCGTAGCTCTGGATCTCCTTAGCGGACTGGCCGAGGGCCTCGGGGGGCATGTTGAGAGACTAGTGGCTCGCAGCAACATCATGACACTCCTCTTCCAGTGCATGCAGGTACGCAAAAGAGGCAAAACCTTGTGCTTAGTACAGAGATTTGTATATATGTTTGTGATGCTAAACTGTTTTTAAATGTAGGACACTATGCCTGAGGTGAGGCAGAGTTCCTTTGCTCTGTTGGGAGACCTGACCAAGGCCTGCTTCCTTCATGTTAAGCCCTGCATCTGTAAGTCATGCTATTGTAGCAGTGTTGATACTACTGACCTGCTTAAAGTAGTGTGTACGGGATGTTCAGTGAGTATGGCCTACTGATTCTGTGTTTGCTCTACAGCTGAGTTTATGCCTATTCTGGGGCTGAACCTGAACCCAGAGTTCATTTCTGTGTGTAATAACGCCACCTGGGCCATTGGTGAGATCTCCATACAGATGGGTAAGTTCTGATGCCTGGTTAAATAAAAGCCCCTCTATTCACCACATATCTGTGATGTGTGTGTGTGGTTACCATGAAACAAAATTTCTATTTCCTTATAAGGAAATCTCATTTCCCCAAAACTCACCATACAAATTTCTTTTTCAAAGTCTGGTTAATTTAGTTTTAACAAATCAGGTATAGAAGAAATCTGTACTCTTTTCACACTGGGGTATTACTAATCATTACTTTCCGTTTATTTGTATCCATTTATGACCAGCTTTAAGTTATAATTTTATTAGTAATACAACCACATTTATTTCCCCTGAAAAATAGTGACTTTTTTTTTTTCTCAGTACGGAAGTCTTCTCAGATTTTGTCTATGGTAATCACACACATTACAGTCGGTGGTGAACAAGTTGATAAAGTATACACTAACCCGCCACGTTAATAGGAACGTCAGTAACTTTGCTTATTCATGGAATTTTTCAATTAGACAATAATTCATGTTCTGATGTTTGATGTGAGCACTACTTGAAGCTCCTGACCTCTGTCTCTGTTTTTATGCATTGCACCTCTGGCACATGATTGGTATGAATGACTTTAATAGGTGTGCATGTGTTCCTATTAATGTGGCCAGTGAGTGTATTCCTATTAAAGGATGGAAATTATCATTAGTCTTTTTGAGAGAGGTACAAAGAGAGCTTGTGTTTGTGTGTACTGTTAGTCCTGTGCACTCTTGTGTTAGTTTTCCTGCTGGGCATCTTGTGTACGTGTGCATTCGTTTCTGCATGCTAGGCTGCAGGCAGGCTAGTGACAGTGTTTGGTGTTTCTACAGGCTCAGGTGACAGGAAGCAGGAAGGTGTTTGTACAGGTGAGATAGGAAGGAAGCTAATTGTTTTATGTGAAAGACTGCTTTACTTTATCTGAAATGGTTTACCCCAGTGATTAGTGATAGTCAGCACTGGTTGGGTTTTCTCCTATTCCGTGTTCTTGTTTATTGTGGCTCAGCTGTTTGTCTTATGGTCTCAGGTGCAGAGATGGAGCCATATGTGGGACTGGTGCTTAACAACCTTGTGGAGATTATTAATAGACCCAATACTCCCAAGACTCTGCTGGAGAACACTGGTATGACCGTTGCAGTGTGACTTGTGTTTCAGTGTGACACTGACCTTTATAATGAAACGTGTTGGTCATGAAACAAAATCAAAGTTGTGGAATTTAATGTTTAAATGATGCTTTTCTATCTGTCCTGAAACAGCCATTACTATTGGTCGGCTGGGATACGTTTGTCCTCAGGAGGTCGCACCCATGCTGCCTCAGTTCATACGCCCTTGGTGAGTTTTTGAGCCCTGCTCCTACATCCCACAATATTTTACATTTTATTATTATTAACATATAATAATTGAAGTTTACTTATTTATTAGAAATTATTATAAAACTCGTAATGAGTCATTTCTGCAATTTAGGTGTCAGTCACTCAGAAACATCAGGGACAACGAGGAGAAAGATTCGGCTTTCAGAGGCATCTGTCTAATGATCGGAGTAAATCCTGGAGGTGTGGTGCAGGTAAATACATTTTGAATTTAATTTAAGCCCAAAAACAGCTAGCATTGGACATGTTCCGGTTAATTTGCAGACCGTTTTTAATTCTTGCATCCTAAATGCTTCACATAAGAATAGACCTGTGCCATAATCCATGTGTAACACCGGTCCATAATCAGCAATGGAAACAAATCTGAACCCTGCCTGTTTAACACTCATTGCAAATAAATAAACTTGTCTTATTCCGAATGTTAATCCACAGTGTTTGTTTCATCCAGGACTTTATTTTCTTCTGTGATGCTGTGGCATCTTGGGTGAACCCGAAAGAAGACCTTAGAGACATGTTCTACAAGGTAGCCATCAGATAATTGTACAGTGTCCTCACCCCTTTCTCTGAGAAGACGCTTAATTCAATGTGTCCTGTTGCAGATCTTGCATGGCTTTAAGGACCAGGTTGGAGAGGAGAACTGGCAGCAGTTCTGTGAGCAGTTCCCCCCACAGCTGAAGGAGCGGCTGTCGGCCTGCTACGGCGTTTAGTCGCCCCTCCTCACTGACACAGGACACGCCTGTTAGGTACAGCGTCTCTGTATTATTTGCCTTGGGTAAATGTAGCTATATTGTGTTTACTTATTTGTAGTCTTAGTTCTAGGAAGATATGATTCATTTATCCATTGTCTAAAGATACTAATTTTCCATCACGCATTGCGCTACAGTAGCTCATCTGTTGGAGCAGACCACACAAATGTTTACTTGCTGCCTTATATCTCCCACCCACTGACGAAGAGAGCGTGTTATTCACTTCACCTATCAGTGTTCATAGTTATGCCTGTTTGGTGTACATTGATTATTGTGGTTCCAATTCTTGGATAGAAGAATGTAATGAGTCAGCTTGTTGCTAACATTTTATATTCCCAACATTTGCATCTTTCTCCAGGTTGAATCTCCGGGAGGGTCACTGGGGGAAACTCATCCATGTGTGTATTGCCCTGCTACTGGAGGGGGGAGGCTGGCGCGACGATCATCCCTGCACCCTGTGTCTGTGTGAGGGAGGGTGGGAAGGGTGGGAGGGGGTTAGGGGGAGCCAACCTCTGCATCAAACGCTGCGGTTTAGCGGTCCGCGCACTGAGTAGGAATTTTTAAATAAAAATGAAAGCAAAAGGGGATCTAGGCTGGGATAGAGGGAGGGAGGGAACTCGTAGGCAGGGCTTGCCACCTGATAACTCCACTGCTCTCTTCTGCTGAGGGAGAGCACTATCGGGAGGGGGGAGGCTGGGTGGCACCAATGCACCCACCAATAGTACAGTCTAGTCTAAGCCCTGGCACCTCAGCTAGACACCTATAGCACACAAGCGCATTCAGTAGACCGGCACACTCGTTAGAAAAGCTTAAGGCGACCTGTTGCCCGGGTGGTAATGCATACACATAAGAAATCTACAATATCTTTAATGGGTATTGGTTGACCACATCAATACTAAAATGACTTTTAACCACAGGGATTGTTGGCTAGAGGTAAGGCACGAGATATCTATAACAATAGGGAGATAAGTACTAGTACCTTTTTAAAATATGTGATCATAACCAGCATATTGTCTCGCTTTCAGGCTGTTTTGCATATTTCCAGGCTGTTGTTGTAACCACTTTGCAGCTGGCACTTAAGGTTCATTATTCTCCCCATCAAAGTGTTTCGTGTTGACCCTGATTCTGCTGTAACCAGAACGATCTTCAGGAACTGTAACTCTAGTGCTCACTGTTTTTCCTTTCTTATGCTTGCTTAGTTAAGGGAATGATAAAGGTTTGCATGACTCTGGACCCTTGGAGAAATCAGTGCAATGTGCAGGTGTCAGGTTGTTTCTTTTAAAAAAAAAAAAAAAAAAAAAAAAATTTTTTTTTATTATTTTCTTTTTAATCCAGAGCTTCTCACTGTATAGTGTTAACAGGTGTAGCTTTATTGTGAATTTTCAGTTAGGTCAGTGTGGATCGACGTTCCATTTCCTTTGCAGCTGTAGTTTGTGAGCTGCGTTTCACATCTAGATGTACTCCACTAAGAAACCATACTGCAGCCTGACCTTCCTGTAAACTAAGAGAATGTGCTGCTAATGCATTTAAAAGCATATATTATGAATTAAATGTCAGAACTCATTAAGGGATTTCAATGCACTTTCTCTTATAAGGAATTTCACACAGCAATCCAGCAGGCTGCATTAATGCCACTCTTGGTTAAAGGTGAGCTCCAAGTAATGAGACTTTTACAGCATGATAAACACAAGATGACTGCACACAGTGTTTAACTCCTAGTACCCTGTATTGACAGCTTTTATGTAGACACAGTAGACAGATTTGATGAAGCCATGTGTAAGCATGTGGATGATTAGTGTAAAATTTGTTCCAATCTTACACAAATAATTCATTAGTTTTACCCTGTGCACTGTGACTTGACTTATAGTTCAATATAAAAGCATATGAGTGACTCAACCTTTAATGAAGAAACGTGTTTTTATAGCTATGGCTAGGTACTACTTGCTGAGTTTAGATTCATTTTGGCCATCTTTTGGAAGAAAGACAGGTATTAGATGCCTATACAGAATTGTATTGTTTCCCAGAGAAAGCCCACTTGCAGTTTTTTCACCATGTATTTGCTGTGTTAAACTGATTTGACTGAGGCCTTATAGGATGCACACACCTGATTTTATCTCTGCACAATTCTACATATTTGGCTTTAATACCAAAATAAATGTACAAAGAACAGAGGCTGTTTTATATAGCCATAAAAGCAATAGCCATGTCTCTGCTAGATTGCAGATGCTAATGTGTCTTCAAGGTCCTCCAGGTTTGCTTTGTCTTCAAACTTGATGTAAAGTAAAACTGTACCATGCATGAAACAAAGACTCAGTGTGGTGCTTGTTTAATGACTTCTGGATTTTACTTCCTGTTATGAGATCATTTAACCACCACTGAGCCAGTAATAGGTGATTTGAAGTACCGTTTAAAATTCATTGTTCTTCAATAATGGCATTGACAATCTAATTTCTAATTAATCTACTCTTTTGCAAACTGTTTAATGCTCAGGACTCGAGAAATAAGTAAAAAAAAAAAACTGTTGAAAAAAATCTGTTGCTTGATAGGCACTCAAAGTTGAACTAATGTAAGATTTTGTGTAGGTTGTTTTCTACCTATTATAATCCAACCTATCGTTTAATTAAGTAATTAATGTTGAAGTACAGATTTGGAAGATCATCCTAACGTGTGCAGGCCAGCCAAACTGATTGTAATCAAACAAACTCTGCTGTGAGCTCCCTGTTACAACATAGACATTTTATTTAAGATGAAAAGCAAACTCCTTATTTTCAGCAATATGATGATTTGTCCATTTGTGGGTTTTTTTTTGGGGGGGGGGGGGTTATTTTCTATTTTATTTGTTTGTTTGTGTTTTACAAGCACAAAGGTTTATTTGGACTTTAAAAGTTTTTTTATTTTTCTTTTTGTTTAAAGAAGTTTGTTTGTTGTTTATCAACCGGTTCTGACAAGCATTATTGCATTTTTTTTTTTTTTTTTTTCTTTTTTTTTTTTTTTTTTTTTTTTTTTTTTTAAATCAACCATTTCCAACCAGCAATTGATATGGAAAGAGCGGAATACATTTGAACCTGTACTGTGTACTTAGAAAAAACAAATTCTGCTGAATGATGATGTGTTTTTCCTCTACCACTGCTGTGGTGCAAACTCGTTTATCTCATCACCCTTCTGTTTTAATTCTGTGAATCGGGGAAATAAATTTTTTTCTACCTGTGGGGGAAACAAGTGTAACGTCTCATTTCAGTTAATGGAACAAATGTTCAACATGTGCATGTTACAGTTAGACTGTTTTGATTTAGGAATTAATTTAGGATGTATGAACTGTTTCACTTTGAGAACGTAATGCAGTTGAAAGTGCATGTGGTCTTTTCTTTTTTTTTTTTTTTCCTTGAAACTTAAAGAAGTCTGAATTAAAGTCCTACAAATGCCTAACATCTTTTCGGTTATTTTCACACTCATTTGCGTATTGCAGCAGTTTCAATGTCCAGTCCTGGTGTGTCAGTGGTTGTCAGTTTGCTGATTTACATGAAGAACAAAATTAGCATTTACTACAAATAAAAATAATTATGCTAAAAGTCTGAGGCATTGTACTGTGTAATAAATAATATACAGGTGCATCTTAATAAAGTGAAACTCGTATTATATTGATTCATCGCACACAGACTGATTGTATTTTAATCGTTTTTAGGATTATGGCTTACAGCTAATGAAAACCCAAAATTCGGAAAATTAGAATATTGTGGAAAAGTTGAATATTGGAGACTCGTAGTGTCACACTTGACTCATCTAATTCAATCCAAAAGTTTACTGAGGCTTTAAATGGTCTCATGGGCTACAACTGACGCATTCCTTGTGTCAAGCCACTCCTGAACCAGAGACAACGTCAGAGGTGTCTTACCTGGTCAAAGGACAAAAAGGACTGGACTGTTGATCAGTGGGCCAAAATCCTCTTTTCAGATGAAAGGAAAGAATATTTCATTTGGAAATCAAGGTCCCATAGTCTGGAAGAAGAGAGGAGAGGCACAGAATCCAAATTGCTTGAAGTCCAGTGTAAAGTTTGCACAGTCAGTGGTGGTTTGGGGAGTCATGTCATCTGCTGGTGTTGGTCCACTGTTTTTTTATCAAGTCCAAGGTCAGCACAGCCGTCCACACGAAGTTTTAGAGCACTACATGCTTCCCCTTTGCTGACCAGCTTTATGGAGATGCTGATTTCAATTTCCAGCAGGATTTGGCACCTGCCCACACTGCCCAAAGCACCAAAAGTTGGTTAAATGACCATGACGTTGGTGTGCTTGACTGGCCAGCAAACTCACCAGACCTGAACACCATAGAGAATCTATGTGGTATTGTTAAGAGGAAAATGAGAATCAAGAGAAAAAAAATGCAAATGAGCTGAAGGCCACTGTCAAAGAAACATGGGCTTCCATACCACCTCAGCAGTGCCACAGACTGATCACCTCGATGCCACGCCGAATTGAGGCAGTAATTTTATATATATATATATATATATTTTTTATTAGCCTATAACTCTTTTTGTGATTGGTGGATCTAGTCTTGTATCTGGTTAGATATTCGTAATGAAATCGTTTATATATTTTTCTATTATAAGAAGTCATGTCTATTGCAGTTTATTTAAAATGAATCATGATGGGTATCAAAATACACCATCAAATCGATCACATACAAATATTTCTTAGAGGTTTCGCTATCGATATCGACCATAATTGTCTTGAAATTACTTGGTATCGGATCGAAAAGAAAATAATCGTATCGCCCATCCACAGCCCCGATTCCACTCCTTAATGGGAACATGTGACGAGCACGCGACGAGCACGTGACATCCCTGTGCTCATGCCACGCCTCCCTTGGCAGGTTACAGAGGATGTCGCCTATTTACCTCCAGGTATCGGAATCATGCCGAGTTCACGCGAACTCTCTGACGGATGGCTGGCTGTTAACATTCAGCGTATAATTTAGCACCATTTCACCAACGCATTTCCCCCCTTCGCGTTCGATGCCACGGTGTGTATTCGGTTTGAACTTTTATATTACGTCAGTATGCGGATATACTCCGTTTCCCAGCCTCTGTAGAAGAACAGAAATATAAGCGCGCTCTATACACATTGTTTATTCTTATGACACGCGTTGGTGATATTGTTAGTTAATTCTAATGTTTGTTTGGCGACTATAAAACCCACACTCTAAAAAGGCCACTCTGTATATTATATTATAAGCGTTAATTTGTGTTTGTGTTTTGGTAGCTAGCATGCTAACTCGTGACTACCCGGTTGTCGACGTAGCCGCGTTGTCCGAATCACCGGATAAGCGCGTAGCTTTAAATGAAGCTTCTTATACTGAATGTATATAAATACATCTACGTATAAATGCTTATATATAAAATGTATTGCATGTTACATAGTCTGTTTCTTAGCTGTATAATTTAAGATTTGCTGTTTAGTTTTGAACAGTGTGTTCTCTGTAACGGGTTGCTGATGTGGCTTATCAGTGTGGACACAGTGTTGGAGTTTTATATATTTACTTCAACTAAATAACTACCTGTCTAACTTATTAACTAACTAATAGTGATTTTTTCCTGCAGATATCCGCTGTAAACTGTTGTATTTGAACAGTTGGACGACATGGCTGGAGGCATTACAGAGACAGGGGAGCCATACTCAGGTTTTGTAAGTGTTCCCATTGACCTTTATGTTATTAAAAATATTTTTGGTTTCTTTGTTTGTCAGTATTTAGTTCCAGTAGTCCTCATTTAAAACAATACACATTCAATGCTGTGTGCTGTTGGAAAAGAAATACCATTTTCTATATCACATCTAACAGTAATCAACACATCCCTCTGTAAAAGCCCTCTTTTAATATGCATAATAGATCTTGACTGCTGTTCATCTTAGAAACTGATATTTTTGTTGCCTAATGTAGATCAAAGGTAAATTATTATAATTTTTTTTTTAGGAGAACGGAAGCCATCAAATTTTGCCATCATCTCGAATGGCTTGATTGCACTTGATCACACTTTATTTAGAGATTTGTGTGTAAGTGATCTAAGAGGCTTTGTAGTAGAGAATAGATGGAGTGCTGGCCTTTATTTTGTTTACGAAACGGTGAACTTTGAGACGGAATATTGCAAGTAGCAGCAGGAAGTTTTTTTCTTAGTGTGTGATGCATCTGCATAAATGATCATATAATTGCTGAATTGATCGAAGAACAGTTGGTGATCGAGTCTGTACATTTCTGAGCCGAGGATGGAGAAAACACATGGATATGGCTAAACTAGATGAAAATAAAATCGCATCAGAGCACCTGTAAATTAGGAAGCTTTCCCAGGCTCCAGTGTACATTTTCATTTTGTTGAACAGTTCATTTCTTTTTCTGCTGAAATACGATAATCACTGACATACCCAGAAATCATCTTTTTACTTAATTTCCGTTATTACTGTGTGCTTTATATCAGTGTCGTAGGATTTTTTCATGTAGGTGCATTGTGAAATATTTTTTTATTCTTTCTAGGCATATAAAAAAAATCTATCCACAAACAATAAATAAACAATGACACCCCATGAAAAATGAATCTGCAGTGGTGTTCACTGAAAATGATGCCATAGTAATTATCATTTCTATGTTCTGTTGCTTTTTATTTGTAACCACTGGAATATAAAAAAACATCATATACACGTACAATAGTACAATTATTTTCCTCACATCAGAGCGAATTACAGGACACCCAGACCTATTGAGAAGCAACCTGCTTGATAAACAGCTTTCTTAATAAACAACATAAAATTCTGAATTCGGGTCAGTCAGAGCAAAAGTCTTATGCAGCACATGTGATTTAAACCACTTACTTGTTACTAAGTTACTTATTCCTCTACTAGGAAAGAGGAAGCACAAAGGTACAAAGCAGACGCATGTTTTCTTGCACAAACGACAAGTTCGAAAAGCTGCACACGTTGTCAAAAAATGTGTCTGCATTGATGTTGAAAAGCACTGACGTCAGTGGGATCTTAAGGCTGTCTCGGTGCTATAGGGGTTGGAATTATTATCTCCAGTAGATATATAACTCGTAAATATTTTTGATCTTGTGGTATTTAATTTTTCTGTGTGTATATACAAAAAATAGATTAGATTTATGCAAATAATATTCATTTTGTAATGAAACACTTCCTATATTAAAACTAAACAAAACGGAGAACTGAAACATATGGCGCACACAAGACAAGGCTCACTGTAGGGAGAATGTTAATAGCGTTCAGTGTAAATTATGTACCGTTCATTCACTTTCACAGCACAGTTAAGCCTTGGCTAATGTGTTTGCATTTATAAAGAGTATTGAGTGAATATTAATTTGTTGATTTCTGTTTTATACTTTCCATTAAAAAATTTCACAGTATTTTGGGAATGCACCTAATTTTACGCAGGATTTGCTGAAACATGGTCACATTTGTAAGTGCTAATAAAATGTGTGTGTGTGTGTGTGTGTGTGTGTGTGTGTGTGTG